>PVJC01013461.1:0-37969 GCA_004026665.1 Murina feae | reverse complement strand
GGGAAGGGAAGGGGCAGACAGACAGGGGAAGCGTTCGGTGGCACGGCGGCGGCTGCAGCGGCAGCTCCAAGCAGGAATCCGAGTTACTCCTCTTCCGATTTCAGCCTGTAACCTGGAGACAGCGAGCAGGGCGGGCGGCAGCGCAGAGGGCTTCCCCTGCCGGGGCCTCCCGATAGGACCCAGCTGCTGGGAGCCGCATTCTGGGCTCCTGCCTCTCAGACAGACTAGAATGTTCTTCCCTGGGCTCCGGGCAGGAGTTCCAGGGGCTCCAGGGACAAGACTGCCCAGCGGGGGCTGGTCTCAGAAGCACAAGGCAGTGGCTCCCGGAGGAGGAGGAGGAGGGGAGAAGAGCTGGCATGTGTGTGGCACTTGGCGTGTGCCAAGCACTGTTGGCTGTGTGCAGTCACCGTACATGCATAGGCTCTCATTTAATCCTCACAACAACCCTGCAAGAGAGGCACTGCTACTGCCCCCATTTAACGGACGAGGGAATGGAGGCACAGAGAGGTCAGCAAGCGGCTGGCACTCAACCCCGGACCGCCTCACCCCTGCGGCGTTCCCGGCCACTTAGACCGCATTCCAGGTGCTCAGCTGCTGTGTCAGGGTCACTGTTTCCTGGGGGGAGGAGCTCTGTCCACAGACATACAGGACCTCAGGGACTCGAGTTTGCCCTCCTATCCCACTGCTCCTCCCCGCAAAGTTACCCCTCATTTTTCTGTGTCTTGATTACCAGTTTGGCTCATGGACCACCCTGCTGAGACTCCCCGAGTGAACTGAGGGGGTTTTTTTCTAACCGGTTTGTTCATTTCTAGTCCTGCTGTTTGTAGCCGAGGGGAGGAGGGGCAGGGCTGCGGGGTCTTCTCTGGTCTCCTCCATGGAAGTCTCGGCGTCTGTGACTGCACAGGCCTGTGGAGATGGGCTGGACCCCTTGGAAGGGTGGGGACCCTGGCGCTTTGAACAGACCTGGGACTAGGAGGACTGGAATGGACTGACAGCCCAGAGAGGCAAGATTGGGGGTGGCAAACATAACAGCACTTGGAAGAAAAAGTGAAAGGCGGTCGGCTTTGCGGCGTCAGCCCCAAGCGTGGCCTCCTGCGGATGAGAATGCCTTCGTGTCCCGGGCCAGGCAGCGGGCCTGCGGCCAGTCGCGCTTCCTTTGAGTTGTGCTGTTGGCGTTTGGGGGTTGGGGAGGAAGGCCTGTGGCACAATGCAGAACAGCATCCTGCAAGGAAATATTGCCAGGGACGCCAGGCGGCCTGGTGACGGCGGCCCACGACCCCCTCGGTGAGAGCCTGGGCTTCCCTTCGCCTTTGGGGCGGCTGGGGACCGACCGCACGGACCCCCAGCCGTGGCGCGCCGAGCAGGGTCCAGGCCCCCCGCTGCAGGCTGGCGAGTCCTGTCAGGCTGGAGACTGAGCAGGGTCCCCTGTGACCCAGCCCCTGTGGCCTGGGCCTGCTGTGTCTCAGCCCCAGGTAATTTTTCAATTAACTCCATTGGCTGGAAACCATCCTGGGAGTGTGGGAAAATGCCCCAGGCCTGAAGGGCCCGCCCCTCTGCCCCTGCTGCCTGAGACCTCGGCCTCCAGACGGAGGCTCCAGTTCCATATCAGGACACCAGGATGCGGTCCCAGTGCCCCTCTGAGAAATCCCAGATGGCGCCTTCTGGAAGCCCCAGTGGGCTCCACGCTGGCGGCCAGCCCGTCCCCCCTCCCACTCCTCACCCCCCCACCCCCCCACCCTCAGGCTCCAGACCCGCTCCAGTGGTGGGAGCCTCGAACAGCGCTCTCGTTACGGACTTTATTGCTACACAATTCAGAGAGGCAGCCCTGCCAGTTCTCATAAATGAAGCATTTAAAGTATGCAAAGTGTATTTTCTTTCTTCCTGGAGCAGCTGCTCCATGGGCTGGAGAGTAATCAGGAGTGAGTTGTGTGGAGCCCGTGAGCTGCCTGCAGCCTTCATGGCCTCGGGCACCTCCTGGCAAGTGAGTGGAGCCCAAGACACGCTCTCCCTTTCCCGCCCCCTCCACGCGGCCAGGCACACCCTGTGGGATGGCACCGGGGCTGTGCCGACGTTTGCCGAGGGCTTCCGTGGCGTCAGGCCTCTTCGTATCTCTCACAGTCATTCACGGAACGTGGTCCTGTCACCTCCATTCCCCAGAAGAGGGAAGAGGAGCAAACTGCACCAGTCAGACAGCAAAAGGGCGGAGCCGGGGTCTGGCCCCGAGGCCCCTTCATCATCGCCTTTTCCAGGCGCGGGAGCCGAGGGGCCTAGGGGTCAGGCCACGCAGGGGTCGCCTGCCCCCGGTTCCTTCGGGAGGCACATCTGAGGCAGAGTCCAGCTCTGCCGTCCGTTGGGGCCGCCCGCCGCCTGGACCTGGTTTAAATTGTTTGGAAAGCTTGAATCTGTTCGCGACGTGGATCTGAAGATGTGGGAGTTGCAGACGCGCCGCCCTCTCGTGGAGACGAGGTCCCGGGGAGCCGTGGGCTGGGCTCCGGTGGCCCACTTCCCTGTGTAACTGTTCGCATCTGCGGGGGCCGTCGGCCTGCGGGACGCGTCGCCATGCCTTTAACCCCTGAGTCGGTGGAAGAGACGGGCTGAGCGGGATGTTCCAGCCAAAGCATGTTTCCAGTTTGGCTGCCAGGTCTTGGGAAGCAGTGGCTCAGCGGTCCCCAGTTGTGGGTCCCAGACACCTTCCTCTGGGTCTCAGTTTGGATGTCTGTAAAATGGGGGTGGAAATGGCTCTCTTGTCCCCGTCTTCCTAGGGAGGTGGCTCTCTCCCACTGGGAGCTGGGCCCAGGAGAACCGGGCTCCTGACAAGAGGGCAGGCAGCTTCCACCCTGCATTCTGGCGGTGGGTGGAGAAGGAGGTGGTGGGTGGAGAAGGAAGCTGAGATTCGGTGTCTGCTGCTGACTCAGACTCGGGGCTGGGCTTTCCCTCGGTGTCAAGGCCTCGGTCAGGTTGGTTCCACCCCGTTGGCGATGAGCTTCGTGCTCGCTGCGCGGGTGGCCTGTGTCATGAGTTGGTGGGTGTGACCGATGCCGGGCCCTCTCCTCTATGTTTCCTCTTCGTGTTTTGGTGATTTTTCCCCCTGGGTGGCGAACAAAGAGGGAGGAGGGGTGGGAGGTGAGAGTCACGCACGGCGAGGGTGGCAAGGGAAACAGGTTGCTGTCCCCCTCCTGGATCCTGCCTGTAGGAGCCAGGCCTCGGGGCGGGCAGAAGCCTATGGCAAGAGGGTAGGATGGGGGGGACCCTACCATTTTCACCACAGTGCCATCTCTCTGCTTGCTTGCCAGGCTCTCTCTCCTGGCATGCAGCTCGAGAAATACGCACAGCATGGCGTCCAGGGCAAGAAGCTTCATCCACTTGTAAAGACCATGAGCTTTGTAATCGGACTTCTGAGTTGGGATCGGGCTGTGCCACCCGGACCAGCCCCGTGACCTTGAACAAACCAGTCCACCTGCCTTCGGCCGCCGTCTCTGATGTGCAAACTGGAGAGGCTAGCACTGCTGCCACAGGCCTGGCGAGAGATTCCGGCGGGCCAGGGCTTGGGGCCAGGCTCGAGGTCAGCCCCGGACTGGAACCCGGAGCCTCAGGCGAAGGATGGTGGCCCAGGGGCTGTGCATTTGGTGCTGTCAGACCCCTTCAGGTAGGAGAAGAAGACAGAAGGCTGATTTGGGCAGGAGAAGTCGTACATGGATGGCCTTGAGGCAGAACTTGAAAGCTCGATAATTCCCCACTTCCAAGCCCGGGGACTGGTCATTGTGGTCAGAGAGAAGCTGGAATCGAAGTACACATGGGGAGAGGGGCTCACTGGGTTGTGGAGGCAAATTCCAGTGTCCGTTTTGCTGGTGTAGTTTCTGAAGGAGAGTGGTAGCTCGGAGCACTTCACACACGGCAGATAGCCTTTGTGTTTGTGGGGTGCTGGGGGCCCGGAAAACGACCCCCGACCGATGCAGTTTATCAAAATTCTTTTTTAGTTGCAAGGGATAGGAACTGCGGCTCAGTCCGGCTTAAGAATGTCTTGGCTTGTGTCCCAGGGTAGTCCTGCTTCAGGTGTGGTGTGATCCAGACACAGGGATCATCTGAATCTAGTCTTTGTCTCACTGGCGCTCCCCTCTCAGTGGCAAGGTGGCCACCAGCAGCTCCTGGTTCAGAGGCTGACTCCGATCGGAGTGATGTGGGTCATGCCCCCCTCCTGAACCAATCACAGTGGCCAGGGCAACTCAGTGCTCAGATTGGCCAGATGGGGTCACATTTCTACCCCTAATCCTGGGGCCTTGAGAATGGAAGGCATCCCAAAGGGGAAGGGGGGTGCTGTGTCAAAAAGATAGGAGGCTTGGAGGTGAACTGGACGGAAACATCTGCTGCCCCATCCAGGGGGTGATAAGGAGGAAATTTAAAAAGGTCGGATGAGCCGGCTGGTGTGGCTCAGTGGTTGAGCGTCAGCCTGTGAACCAGAGATCATAGTTCGATTCCTGGTCAGGGCACATGCCCGGGTTGCAGGCTCCATCCCTGGTATGGGGCTTGCAGGAGGCAGCCGATCAGTGATTCTCTCTCAACATTGATGTTTTTATCCCTCTCTCCCTCTCGCTTCCTCTCTCCCTCTCGCTTCCTCTCTCCCTCTCGCTTCCTCTCGGAAATCAATACAAATACATTTAAAAAATTTTAAAAGGTGGGACGAGCCAGCAGCCCAGAGGAACACTGGCGTTTAGGCTCAGAGGGACTCTCTGAGGTGCTTCCTTGCACCAACCGGGGGCTCCAGGACAGCTGCCCTCAGCCCACTGGACGCCAGGGGCTGGCCTCAGCTCACTGCTTCTGAGCTCCAGGGGAACCATGTTCTGTGCAGGCCCAGGAAGAGGCCTCTCCTCTCCCTTCCTTTCTGCCCAGCAGCTAGACAGGAGTGGGCTCCGCAGTCACCAAGGAGGCCTGAGCATTGGGCTTGGGACCAGGCTGTGATTGCTGCCCCTGCCCCCTGGGGACTCAGCCACCCAGCTGACAGGAGAGCGCCTGTGTCTCCCAGACGGTGTATTTGGAGTTTTACACCCTTCCCCGCTCCCCACCCCCCACCGCACCCCACAAGCTAGAAAACACCTGCTGATGGATCTTTGCAGACGGCCAAGGACAGTGGGTTGGTGCCGTGGTGGCATCAAGCCACAGTCTCAGAAAGGCTGCCAGTGGCCAGGGGCTGTCCTGAGTTTGCAGAGCCGGGGCGAGGAGGGCCTCGAGTGACAAAGTGGCACCTTAGAGGGACCGCCCTCTGCAGCTCTGGTCCTCGAGTTGAGTTCCTGGGAACTAGGGAGCTGTGTGCTGGAGGTTTGCGATTCCTCGACATCCCCGGGGCGTCTCCGCAGTGAAATCTGTGACGGGCACTCTCCCAGGGTTAGGGGCTCTTGTGTCCATCCAGCGCCTGGCCAGCGTTCGGGGCTTGGATGGGGGGATGAGACCCCTGTCCCTGGAGAGCAGCAGGTTCCTGGGACTCGGAGCTGGGTGGGCACAGCTCTCCCATGGGAACTGTGGGGCCCAAGGCAGCCTGGCTAAAAGGTGCGTTCATAGGCTGGCAGCCGTGCTGGAACGGCCTCTGCAGCAAAGACGATTAAACAACAGCCAAAGGGGAAAACGATGACTGTAAAGCATGAGCAAAGACAAAGGCTGCATCACCAGGTACCCGGGATGCCCACCTCACCCACCTGCATCGGGATCACCAGGCACTGACCTGGGAGCCGCCCTCGGGACCAGACCTGGGGGGAGTAGCCATGCGTATTTGAGAATCGCCTGCGTTTGGTGAATGCTGTGTCCCTTCCCATCACCTCCAAGGCTCTAGGTGTCACAGGTGACAAAGGCCCAGAGAACAGGAAATCTCCAGGAAACCTGCTTGCTGCCGGGCCCATCTCTGGCCTCGTGGGCCTGTGTCCACTCTGGGTCGGGACCGGGAGAGCCCGTGTGGGGAACAGGACAGGGGGTCCAAGAGGTCTGCCTTCAGCTCCCCGAGCAGGGACCAGGCCGAAGGGGGCACCTGAGCAGAAGGAAGTGATGCCAGGGCTCGCCTCACCCCGCCCCAGGGTGGCCGACTGAGGCCTGCCCCTGAGGCTGCTCTTCCAGGCTGAGGTTCCCAGATTCCTCTGTCCACAGGCAACCCATTGCATTCGAGAGCAGCCTGCACGCCCCTGTGACGACTCCTGTCACTTACAGAGCTTCGAGGACGCGCCAGGGCTGGAACCCAGGGCCACATGGCTGCTCGCGATCCCAGCACTCCCAGCCCATGACAGGCAGCCAGGGACAGTCACCCGGGCCTGCATCCACGACCTCGCACAGGCTGGCCTGCCCGGAGAGTCCCCCTGTGTGCCCCTCGTGCCTGCAACCTCTGGGGCTGTTTCTGTCCTCGTGGGTCTGTCTCCACTCACAGTGAGGGCTGGGGAGGGAGAGAGGGGAGACTGTGTGGGGAACGGGACAGGGGCTGGCTCAGCCTCCGCTGTCATTTAATCTCCCCGCTCGGGGTCTCCTGGGTCAGAGTCCCAAGGTCAGGGCTCTGAGGTAGTTGAAGCCGGCCTTCCTTCAGAGCACCAGCGAGGTTTGCCCTTTTCTGTAATGATGATCACGACAACTACGTTTGACCCTCCATCTGGAACCTTCCGCAGCGTTCCCACTTAGGCGATTGCTTCGTTTAACTTTCCCACAGGCCGTGGGGACTGGTCTTAGCTCCATTTTCAGATAAACTCAGGGATCGCTTGTCCAAGAGTCGGATAGCTGGGATGTGGGCGGGGGAGGGGAAGGAGCGAGTCCAGGCTGGCTGACCCCAGGCCTGCCGGTCCCCCTCTGCAGCTCTGAGCACCAACCACTCTGGCATGTCTGCCAAAAGCCCGGCACTGGGCTGAGCTGCGGGAGTCTGGTGAGAGTGAGGGGCGTGCCTGCTTTGACACCCCCATCACCCACCCCCACCCCTGCAGGGGATAACGACTGTGGGTGCTGGAGCAAGACCGCCGCCCAGTTCAGACCCCGGCTCTGCTCTTTACTCTGTGTGACGTTGACCAAGTCACCTAACTCCTGTGCCTCAGCTTCCCTGTCTGTAAAATGGGGTGGTGATACTAGGACCTACTTCGTGGGGTTATTGCGAGGATAAACTAGGTAAGGCATGTAGACTGTTCACAGCAGAGTCAGGCGCACACAGTGTGTGCTGAAGAAAGGTTAGCAAAGGGGCAGCTGTTCCTGTAACACACAGTAATTATAAGATTATTATTCTTGAGACCTTGGCTGTGAAGGGCTGGGCTTCCATACCTACAACTCACCGCTTAGGAGACTCTGGGTCCCCCGTTGCCTTGTTCGGGCCATTCTCGGGGGGTGGGGGGTGCCCCACAGTCACCCCCCCACAGTCACAAAACGCAGCTGTCTCCCCTTTTCTCCTTCTTCTGCCCCTGCCCTCACGAGCTCACAAAAATGCAGCCTGCAGGCTTATCACACACTCAGGCCTCTTCCGCAAGCCAGGAGCTGCCGCCTGGAGCTGTGTTGATTCCTCCGCAGTCCCCGCTTCCTCCTTCTCCCGCTCCCCAGATTCCACAGCAGAGCTGGCCACAGGACAGACCTGCAGAGGCTGCTGGCCCTTAGCAGCCGGCTGCACTTGGACACAGAATCAGCAGGGTCATCAAAGGCTCTCCTCTGCCAGGCAGCCCTGCCCAGCTGGTGCTGCTTCAGGCAGAGGGCTGAGTCATGCTGTCCTGGTCACCCTCCCAGGCCTGTCTTTGCGCTGTGCATATTGCCTCCTTGTTACAAGGTGGCTGCTGCAGCTCCAGCCCAAGTCTACTTTCCAGGCAGGAAGGCGGAGAAGAGGCAAAGCCCTTTTCTCTCCCTCCCCTTCCCCCCCCCCCCCATCTCTCTCTCTCTGCAAAGCCCTTTTTTCTTCCAGGGTAGACCTCCTTGGGGGTCTTTGTCCTATACCTAGAACCGGATCACATGGACAACCCTCACTGCTGGTAAATGGCATTTTGAAGCACTAGATACTCACTGCTCTTGCAAACAAAAGGGATGTGTAAGAAGGGGCGGGTCCCAGCTTCTTCCTGACCCTGAGTGGGTATGCCACACCCGCTTACCCTACAGCATGGCCTGCCTGCGGGTAAGGCCACCCCAGGGCATAAGCACTGGTAACTGGCAGCTTCTCCTAGGGCAGGAGAGCCACACTGCCTGCCCAGCAACACTCGTCTGCAGTTTCCATGGCCCTGGGAGTCCTGCTGAGTCCCTGGCTTTTTTGATGATGCCCCACCCCCCTTCACCAGGAACCACCCCACCCCAGGTGTGAAGCCGCGCCGTGGTTGCCCAGGAACTGCAGGAAGGCACGCAGTGGATCTTTCCTTCTCCTGTCCTTGGGCAAAGGCCAGAACGGCTCGTTCAGAGCTGGCGGCCTCTTCCTCAGCAGCCGTTGCCTGAGCTAAGGGCTGCCTCCTGTCTGAGTGTCTGTAGGGCTGACCACACCGGGTATACTGTGCACCGCCCGCTTCCTTCTCCGTCTCATGCCTTTGGGCCGGCACCGGCCAGGAGAGCTCTGTGCAGTGTTGGCAGCAGTCTTCCGCTGTGCACTTGAAACGTGGCTGGTGCCACGGAGAAACTGAGTGGTTCGTTTTAATCAATTTACGGTTAACTAGCCACGTGTGGCCCGTGACCGTCTCACTGAGCAGTGCAGTCACAGACTCGAGCCCGGACCCTCTTGCCGCCAAGAGGGGAAATGCATCATGGATAACGTTCATCTAGATTCTAGATCCATAAAGAGCGGCCCCTCTAAGGGGCAGGTAATATAGCGGCCCAGAGAGGGACAGGGACGTGCCCAGGTCACACCGCGAGGCAGAAACCCAAGTCTTCAACCCCGGCTTCTTCGCTGTTTCCGAGGAATGTGAGCGCGCCCTTCTGTGCAGGGGGCAGGGGCGTGGGCATGATGGGCACCAACAGTGCTCACTGCGCTGAGCACATTTAGTATATCGCACGTCTTGTTGATTCCCGTCAGCCTCGTGTTACAGGGGAGGCGACAGAGGCCAAAGGCGAAGCGCCTGTCCCCGGTCCGGAGCCCGTAAACGCACGGGCTGGGGTCTTGTGAGGCTCCGTGATTGCAGCCCCAGAATGTCCCCAGTCTCTGTCCCCGGAAGGTCCAGGTGCGATGAGGGCTCACACACCCAGGGGCTGCCACAGACCTCTCTCCACGGAGCTGTTTTTCCAGCCTCGTCTGCTGAGAGGTGGCTCCGGCAGGTGCCACACCTGGTGTCCCGCCTCCTGCTAAGTCAAGGCCCCACTTGAGGGGCGAGGTCTCTGTCGGGCACACCTGTCAGAAGGTGAGCACAGCAGGAGTCCGCCTGTGCCCGATAGCCCAGGGGAAGGGCACGGGCCCCATCTTGCTCTCCGCTCTCCCCTGGATGCAGGGGCACACAGCAGGCTGTGCCTTCACCCCATCTCCCTGAGGTACCAGGCCACCCCCTTCCTGTGATCGCCCAGTTCTTGTCCCAGAATCCCGGGGGGTGCAAGTAGGGTCACTGGACAGAAACAGCACACCCGGCTAAATTTGAATTTCAGACTAAACCACAAATAAATGTTCAGTGTGGCTGTATCCATGTATATTTAGGACACACTTAACACTAAAAATTATTCATGTCCCTGAAAATGAGTTTAATTGTGCATCTGGGTTTTTCTGTTTGTTTAGCTTTGCTTTGCTTTGTTTGCTCAATCTGGCAAGCCTAGCGGGTGGCACCATCCCCTTGTGCTGTACATGACAGCCCAGATCCGGAGAAGGGGCGGGGCGGGGGGACGGGGTCGCAGGGTCATGCTGAGGCCCTAGCCAGGCCCAGATCGGTCTCCAGGTCTCTCAGGCACCTCTGCTGTCCATGGAAACACAGTTGAGACCTCACTGGCTTCCCCAGGGCGGTTTTGGGAAGCCTGGAAGTCACACAAACAAAATCCGCCTCCTACCTGCCGCCTACCTGCCCTGATGCGTCAGCCGTCGCTCACCCCTCGCTGGAAAGTAGACATCTGGTGGCATTTGGGTCAGAACAGGCCCTGGCAGCACGGGCAGCTGGGGAAACACGAAGAAGGAGAGTGTGTCTTCATCCGTCCGGGCTGCTGTACCTAAAGCACCAGAGGCTGGTGCTCATGAACCACGACAACGTGTTGTTTAAAGTCCCGGAGGCCGGGGTTCACGTTCAGGGCGCTGGCGGATTCCGTGTCTGGTTCACTGGCCGCTGGCTTTGTGCTGTGTCCTCCCTCGTGTGGTGAGAGGGGCGAGGGAGCCCTCTGGAGTCTCTTGGAGAAGGGCACCGATTCTCTTCCTGAGAGCTCCAGCCCCATGACTTAGTCACTCCCTTCCCCCTCCAACCCCGAGGACCCACCTGCCAGGACGCGTGGAGGAGATCAGCTTTCAGACTGAATTTTGAGGAGGCACATTCAGCCTGTGACAGAACAGTCATGCAAGTTCCAAAGTCTTAGATAACTGCTGGAGATGATGAGCCAGGGCTGGCGTACAGAGGAGTGGTGAGGGTTAAGACCTTTTATCATCTGACCCTGCCGTACCTCTCCAGGCTTCCTCTTGTTCTTTCTCACTTTGTACCTTTCGTTGATCACGCAGGGACCTCTGGCTCCCCAGCCCCTTTTGCCTTGGTTCTTGCTGTTTCATCTGCTCACCACCCTCCCCCACCCATCGTCCAAGTCCCATCTCCAATGTCCTTGTGCCTGAGCCGGTAGAGCTCCCTTTGTATTCTGCTCACCGATGTGTACTCATTCTACTCACCGGAGGCTCGAGGCCCAGGGTGTTCCCTGCTCCTCTCTGGACACCCCGTGCCAGGCCTGCAGTGTCGGAGGCCCACAAATGTTTGCTGGAATAAGGCCAGGGGAGGGGCCCCCAAAGCAAACCTCTTACTTGGCAGTTTTGCCGAGAGACTTGGACAGTTACCAGCCGGCACTCGAGTCGATTCAGGGCAGCCAGACCCTCCCTTGCAGACGGCCTGCCTCGCGGAGTGCTGGTTTGGTTTTCGAGTGGTAGGCCCTGTCTGTGCCATTCACCTGGAGACCCAGTAGCTAGAGCAGCACCTGGCCTGTGGCAGCCCCGATAAACTCCAGCTGGGGCCCGGGCGGGAGGGGGCAATGGATGGTCATGTGTCGGCACACACTGTTGGGGTTCACGGGACCCCGTGGCGAAGGGTACAGACAGGCCCGCTCTGGGGAGCTGCACCCACTGGGCATGCAGATGGCAAACAAGTGGGCCTCCTTCATGAGAGGTTCGTGCCGGTTGTCAGTGTTGGGCAGCAAGCAGAGGGGACAGCGGGCTGACACCAGCTCACGGGAAGGAAGGAGGTTCTTCCGGCCAACGTGAGGCTGCACCTCCCGGGGCGGAAAGACCCTGTGGCCTTGGGGAGGAGGCTGTCCAGGAGCCAGGCCGCCAGGGAGGGTCTCAGCCGAGGGGTCAGGGGACGTGCTGTGGAGGGATGGAGGGGGTTCAGGAGGCGCTGGGAGGGCAGGGAGGCCTCGCTCGCACAGCTAGCCGGACCCAGGTGGCCTCGGAGGAAGTGGTAAGGGGGACATGGAACCGGGGCGGGGTCCAAACCACCTGTCCTCAAGGCCTCAGCTCTGCCCCCTCAGCCTGTCCCCCGCCCCTCCCCCCAGACCTGGCTCCACCTCCAGGCCCAGGCTCCCCGAGGAGTACAGGTGCCTCATTCATACTGAGCGTCCCTCCTGTGTCTCCTCGGAGCCACTCCACCTGCTGAGGGCCGGACCCATTTCACAGATGGGGTGTCTGAGGCTCGGAGGGGGAAGGACCTGCTTGTGGCCACAGGCCTGGCCAGTGGGGGAGCCAGACCGGAGGCCAGTAACATGAAAACGGTGTCATAGGCAGGGACTGCACCCCGACCCCCTGGCAGTGAGACGGGGGTGCTGGGACCTGCCTCACGGTGAGGAGGCGCCCCAGGGAGAACAGGGAAAGGGTGCTCCAGGTGCTGAAAGCGTTTGGCACATGGCAGAGCGAGGGCCAGGGTCGGGGAGGCTGGGGAAGGGGACAGAGGGGAGGTCGAGTACGTGGTGTAGTCCGAGGCTAGGGTCCCGGGCCTGCGACAAGGGCCAGAACCTCCTTTAGTCCGCGAGGTGAGCATTGTGGCCACGAGTGTGCGCTCTGTTGAGGATGAGCGTTGCCGAGGTGTGTGCCGCCCAGCAAGGCTACTGCCCCCTGCATGCGGCACCCCCTGCAGCCTGGTGTCTCGCTCAGGGCAGCAGACCCGCGTGTGGGTGTTGGTCAGCCCGCAGGCCGGAGCTGGCCGAGGGCTCCCGCGGGACAGAGGGGCACCTGGTACTGTCCCCGGGCTCCAGGCCGAGGGACGCTGTGCTCTTCTCGGTCGCGTGGTAGGCACTCGGCGTGTGGGGTTGGGTTTCCGTGCCACAGGGTGTTGCCGTGGGCACTGCTTCTGAGAACCCCTTTTCCTGCTCCCTCCGATACGAGTGCCCACGTCCTGTTTCTTCGGGGCTCCTGTTGGTGAGGAGTTTTGTGAGACGTGTTGTGTGAGCCTTTTTAGGGCGGCTTCCCGGGTGTCAGGCTGGGGCTCAGGCCCTGGGGTCGGCCAGTCCCAGGTTCACATCCCAGCTCTGCTACCTGCTACTGTGACCTCCTGGAGCTGTTTAATCGATGGAGCCTCAGCTTCCTAATCTGTGAGGTGGGGGCTAGGACGGTACCTGCCCCGGGAGGTGTTGGTGGGATTCAGTGGGATCACGGGTATTCAGCTCCCCTGCGTGTGCTGTTGGCTCCTGCCCTTCTCAGGCCCCTCTTGCTCCTCCCTGGGAGGGGGAAGGCCGCCAACCATTGGAGGGGACGCTCTCGGTGCCACCAGCCGTGGAGCCCTAGAGAGTATTGGAATGTGGGGGTCCCACCAGGAGCACGCTGCAGGCTGGGGGTAGCCCCAGGACGGGATCCCAGTCCTCTAGAATAGGTAGTGGCTTTGGGGGTTTCTGTTTGCTCACATGCAGGAAAGGCCCAAGCACCTTGGAACTGTCCCCGGAAAGAGGGAGCGGCCCATCCTCTAACCCAGGCCTCCTCAAACTACGGCCCATGGGCCACATGCCGGGTGTTTTGCCGCCGCTGCCTGTCCTGCTTAAAATAAGATATGTGCGGTGTGCTAGGAATTTGTTCATAGTTTTTTTTTTTTTTAAACTATAGCCCGGCCCTCCGACTGTCTGAGGGAGAGTGAACTGGCCCCCTGTTTAAAAAGTTTGAGGACCCCTGCTAACCTGTGCCTCTCCCGTAGGGCTGCTGCGGGAGGAGGTGTCCCGGCTGCAGGAGGAAGTCCACCTGCTCCGGCAGATGAAGGAGATGCTGACGAAGGACCTGGAGGAGTCGCAGGGCGGCAAGTCCGCCGAGGTCCTCTCGGCCACTGAGCTCAGGGTGCAGCTGGCCCAGAAGGAGCAGGAGCTGGCCAGAGCCAAAGAGGCCTTGCAGGGTGAGTGACGCGGCGGCGTGGACCCGCCTTCCCTCAGCCGGGGCTGGGGCGCAGGCCACAGGGGCTCTGGGGAGCCGGGGTCCAGCCTCTGCGGGCGGAGCGACGTGGATACAGGGTCCCAGCCGCGGCTGCCCTGTGCTTGTGGGGGTGGGAAGCTGCCTCTTGCAGGACTGGGCACATAATGTCATCTCTGCCTCCCACTGCGACCACCGCTGCTCCCCATCCTGGCCGGTTGTGGAGCGGCTTCCCCCAAAGCATGGACGGGCATCCCTGCTGAACCAGGGGCTGACCCAGCCATGGGTCTCCTCTTTGCCAGCACCCTTGGGGCCCTTCGGCACCTCCCCTCCCTGGACAGTGCGCATGGGTGCTGGGATCTCTGCTGAAGGCGGGCCGGTCCCCCGCACTTCACTCACCACGTGGCCCCCCCAGGCAGGACTCGGTCCTCCTCTTGAGCTGCCTGGAGGTCCTTTCGAGCGGGCCACCTCCAGCCCCGGGCAGGTGGAGGGGTTTGGGAGAGAGGTGGTGTTGGTGCTCAGGTGGTCTCTTGCCAGGAGGGACCTCGACCTGTAACCAGCAGCTGCTGTAGGAAATGAGGAGGCCAGCGGGCCCCCGTGGTCAGCCGGCTCTCCTTGGAGCTGCCAGGGATGCCAGCAGCTGCGTGCCCATCTCTCCAGCAGCCCTAGCACAGTCTGCGGTGGGGAGGGGTCTCAGATGTTTGCGAAAGGGGAAGCCCTCCCCAGACAGGGCTCCACGCTCTCCGCTCTCCGCATGCGGCACTCGGGGAGAGAGGGCCGGGGATCGGGGGGTGGTCTGCCTCCATCTGCTTGTGCTCCCCAGGTGTCTCCGTTTCTCCTGGGGGAAAATAAGACAATAAAACTCGCAGCCTGCTCACCGCTTACCAGTTACTAGAGCCATAAATACTCTCCGAGGACTTTATTTTTGAAGCCAAAGCAGGTTAATTACTTAGATTGATTTCGGGCTGCTGTAGCAGAAACCCCAAAAGAGGGACTTAACAAATCTATTTGTCTCTCCCCTAACCATCTGAGGAGCCTTTCGGGGCGGTAGGCGCCTCTGCTCCCCATCCTGGGAGAGTCCCAGGGGAAGAGCCAGAACTGAGGGCCAGAGGTTCCCTCAGGCAGCACAGGTCCTGAGGCCGGGCTGCAGGGACTGCCGGGCCATGTCATTTCCAACTGGACATCCCCGTCCAGGCTACAAGGCTAACTGGTGACGGGGCGGGGGAGGGGAGGGGATTTTGCTGGGCGGTTAGTGGGCTCTGCCATTGCGGGTCTCCCTGTCCAGAGGGGAGAGGGGAGCAGCAAGCAACCGCACACGGGCCAAGCAGGCTGTGCGCCCAGCACCCACCGACCGTCCCCCGGGGGAGTCTGGGAAAACGTCCTCGAGGCTGACTCCTTACCCAGATGTTTCAGCACTAAATGCGTGCGTTCTTTCAGCAAAACAAATTACTATTAGAGGCAGGGAGGCCCCTTTCTGCTGGGGTTGAGTTCCCGTGGGGTCTCTGAGACAGCGTTCTGGGTGGTCTCCCCGGGCCGTGGTGGGCAGGTGGCCTGTGTCATGGTCCAGCTGGCGCTGCATGGTTGGGAAGTCCGGTGCCAAGCACGCATGCTCTGTGGGCAGCCATCCAGCATCCAGGCCGATAGATCTGCAGGAGCCTCCCTCCCTCCCTCCCCGCTTCCCACTTCCCTGCCCAGGACAGGCCCAGCCCCAGCGTTGCCCCCAGGGGGTGCCTCAGGCCCTGATGGTTGGAGCTGAGGTCCTCTGGCCTCACTAAGCTTTGTTGAGAACCTGGGGAGGCTCAGGATTGTCTCAGGAAGCAGCCATCTCAACCACCTTTGCCAAGTATTTATTGCCAGGACCATAAACCTGCCTTCCCTGACCTTGGCCAGGGAAGGAATTCTCACCCATGTCTGCCCTCAGGACCTGTAGGGGGTGGAAAAACCTCTCAGCTGCCCCTGGGGCCCAAAGGAGCTGACAGGAGTGAGCAGAGGACAGAGAGCTGCCCTCTCCAAACCGGGGGGCAGTCGATGTCTGTGAAGGGGAGCTGGCTGGGAGCGGCCAGGCAGGCGTTTCTCCCTAACTCTGTGCATGGATTTCTTACCTGCCACCGAAGGTCTCATCAGCCAGGACTTGTCAGGGTTCACTAAAGGAACGCTTTATCAAGCACCTACTGTGCGCCAGCCCTGTTCTCAGTGCTTGATCGACCACTCACCCCAGCCCTGCTAGGAGGTGGGAACCCCCTTTTACAGATGGAGGCACCCGGATGAGGCACTTTCCCCACCACACCACACACTGCATCTTCTCTCTGGGGAAAAAGTCATCCTGGACAAGAGAGGGGGTAACGGGGGCCTGGAGGCTCTGGGATCAGAACTGGGCTTGAATCCCAGCTCCCCCGCTTCCTGGCTCTGTGACCTTGGGCAAATTCCTTAACCTCTCTGAACCACAGTTCCCTTAGGGAGGGTAACAGTAACAGTACCTGCTTTTCTTGTCATTGGGGCTAATAATAGTAGCCACTCCAGAGGGTTGTTGTGAGGATTAAATGAGGTATCAAGTGGTTGGCCCAGCGCCTGGAACCATTAGTGCAAATACTGAGTGATTATTGCCTGCGAGGGGGCCTTGGCAGACCTCCAGGGATCAGCTTGGAGATTTGGTCTCCCGATTCCCATTAGGGGTGGCCCAGACCTTAGAAGCCTCTTGCCCGGGTTGAGCCGTGTTCCTAAAAAGCAGTGCCTGGCATCCCGCGCGGCCTTAAATAGGATGCTCCCTCCCCGGCCACAGCACGGGGTGAGTCAGTTGCAGGCAGATGTGGGCAGAAGGAGGCAGGGCATGAGAAGAGATTTACGTGCCCATAGTGAGGAGAGCGGGAAGAAACGCACCAGCCGAGTCAGCGGCAGATGTTGGGCGATGCTCGTTCACAGCTGGTGTCCCCGCGGCAGAAACACACAAAGCCCCAAAGATGCCTGGCAGGTCCCCTCTGGCTGGCCTGTCCCCCAGTCTTTGGTTTGGGGTCGACGAGACCCGAATTTTCCAGCACATAAGGATTAGGAAACATAGGTTGAAATGTCAGCCCGTGTTTCCAAAACCAAAGCAACAGAACAAATCTAGTTTGGGGTGAACGGCATTCAGAAGGTTCCTTTGTTTCTATGGGGATGAATCTGGGAGTGTTTGGTTTAGGATTTTGAGTTTTTAAGGGCAGAAGCAATGAGTGATGGTCTAGGAAAGAAGAGAGAGAGAGAGTGTGTGTGTGTGTGTGTGTGTGTGTGTGTGTACACGTATGTACGTACCCGAGTCCCTGCATGACCCCAGCTCCACACATGTAGTAAGGTTGTAGCCCCTGAAACCTCTTGGGGTATCTGTTGGTTCCCCCAGACCCCCCTTAGTCACTGATTGCTCCGATAAGGCACTGTAGAAAGGACGATCATGAAAATTTGCTTCTTCCCTTGTTGTTAATATTTTTGTTGTTGTTAATCCTCACCAGAGGATATTTTCCATTGATTTTTAGAGAGAGTGGAAGGGAGGAGGAGGGAGAGGGAGAGGGAGAGAGAGACCTTTGTGTGAAAGAGACACATCAATTGGTTGCCTTCTGTATGCGCCCCTACCAGGGCTAGGGATCGAGCCTGCAACCGAGAGACATGCCCTTGACTAGACTTGAACCTGGGACCCTTTGGTCTGTGGGCTGACACTCTGTTCACTGAGCAAACACGCTGGCGTGCATCTTCCCTTCTTTAATCACTTAATGGCATATTGAATGTGTTGAGCATTCTCCCACAATACTCTTGGAAAACGTAATTTTTAATGCCCACATAATGTTCTACCCAATGGAGGCACCATCATTTATTGGGCCACTTCCCTATCATTGGATGTTTACTAGTAAGTCATTTCCCCTTGTTTTTCTTTTCGTGTTTGCCGTTATAGATCACTGGGCTGGAGATCTGTGTTTATAAGCCTGTTTGTTTTCTTAGGACAGTATTTCTCACACTTTCTGGTTTCTGCACTGTGTTATGATCTTACACAAGTGAGGATCCCAAAGAGCTTTTGTTGATATGGTTCAGATCTATCATTTATTTCCTATTTTAGAAATGAAAACTGAAAACATGTCTATACAGACAACAGTATAGTGATTGCCAGGGGACAGAGGGAGTGGGAGGTAAAGAGGAATAAATTGTGAAACAAGGAAGCTTAAGTTGGGGTGGTGAACACACAATACAATAGATAGATAGATAGATAGATAGATAGATAGATAGATAGATAGATGATGCATTATAGAAATGTATGCCTGAACCCTATATAGTTTTATTAACCAACTAGGGGCCGGTGCACAAAAATTTGTGCACTCGGGAGGTCCCTCAGCCCAACCTGTGCCCTCTCGCTGTCTGGGACCCCTCTGGGGATGTCCACCTGCTGGTGTGCCTAGTCAGCCTAGGTGAGGGAATGATGGCTGTTTGCAGGCTGGCCAAGCCCCCCAGTGTGGACCTTCACCCCATTGGGGTGTGGCCAGCCTGGGTGACGGGCTGAGGGCCATTTTCAGGCTGCCCACAGCCCCTTCAGGTTTTGGTTCCTTACTGGGGTGCCTGGGCAACCTGGGTGAGGAGCTGAGGGGCGTTTTCAGGCTGCCCACAGTCCCTTCAGGTTTTGGTTCCCTACGGGGGTGCCTGGGCAGCCTGGGTGAGGAGCTGAGGGGCGTTTTCAGGCTGCCCACAGTCCCTTCAGGTTTTAGATCCCTACTGGGGTACCTGGCCAGCCTGGGTGAGGGGCTGATGGCTGTTTGCAGGCTGGCCAAGCCCCCCAGTGGGGTCCCTCACCCCATTGAGGTGTGGCCAGCTTGGGTGAGGGCTGAGGGCTGTTTTCAGGCTTTTAGGCTGCCCACAGCTCCCATTGACCCAATGTCCCAGCAAGGCTGGCTAGAAGCAGGTTTCTGGGGTTTATTTATCTTCTATAATTGATACACTGTTCCTTTAAGCTGAGGCCTAGGCAGGTAATAAAGCCTCCTGTTGGCTTCAGCTCCGTGGCTTCTATAATTGAAAGAATGTTGCCTTAATTAGAGGCCCAGCCGGCCTACAGGCCTACAGTTTCCTCCATCACTGGTGCAACAGAAGCCTGCTGTTTGCTTCAGCTCCGAAGCTTCTATAATTGAAACAGTGTTGCAAATATGTTGCCTGAGCCTGGAGAAGCCCAGCCGGCAGGCAGACAGTTTACTCCTGGTGCAACAGAAGCCTGCTGTTCACTCTAGCTCCGAGACTGCCAGCCTCCATCTTGGCTGGGTTAATTTTCATACAGCCGCTATGATTGGCTGGTGGGTGTGGCTGAGGCGTCCCGGAGAAACGGTCAGTTTCATACTACTCTTTTATTAGATTAGATGTGTTACCCCAATAAGTTCAGTTTTTTTTAAAAAAAAAGAAAGCATCCTTTGAATCTTCGGTAATTTATTGTAAAATAACAATAATAAGCCCATCACATGTTAACATAAATACAATTATTTTTGATGAAAAATAACTATTCCTCCCTCCCCCCAACAAATAGATTTAATTGAGAAAGGCAGCATTGTTTTAGATTTTTACAAAAATATAAAATTTTACAAAACATTTTGACATCTGACTTCATGAAAGATTGCCGATTGCATCTATCTGTTGCTTGTCGGGCAACAGTGATTTGTTGCCTTGGTTGGAAATCTGGCCTCACACATACGCAGGTGGAAAAGGGAGCATGTTAATCGCCTTCTTAGGTAATCGTGGGTATTTTTCTTGGCTGCCACACTAACACTCACCGCGTGGCAGTTTCTTAGAGCTTTGCGGCAGTGTAGAGTCCGAAGCCTTGTTTTTGTGATCTGTTACAGTGGTCAAAGCCACAGGCCTAATTTGCACTTTGGGTGCATTTTGTGCCCACACAGGATTTTTTGAGCGTCTAACATTGCTCACTTGGAAAATACTGGTTCACTGGGCGATGCAGATCTTCCAAATGTCAACATATTTCATTCCCATAAGAAAAAGTCTTCAAGCTACAGGTGGGCAGCTCTTCCAGAAGCTGCAAAAGGCAGGAGAACAGATGCTCCCAGGAGCCTCCAGGAGAGCATAGCCCTGCCCGCGCCTCGAACTTAGCCCGGTGAGACCCGTCTCGGACTCCGACCTCCAGAGCTGTAAGATAATACATTTGCATTGTTTTAAGCTCCTAAATCTATGGAAATTGTTACAGCAGGAGGAGGGAACTCCTAAGGGCCCCTCTTCCCTGTCCCTCACAGCCCTAGAGGCTGGCCTCCCTCAAAACTCAGCACACAGGGAGGGACGTGTGTTTCCCATCAGGCTTGTCACTGGCCGGGCCCCTGCAGGGCACAGCCACCAGCACAGAGCCGGCCTTGTTATATGAGCAAAGCAGATGATCCTTCCATGGGGGAGAGAGGAGGCGATGCCCAAGTTTCTCTCTTTAGCAGAAGGAACCGGGCCCGGGGGAACCTTTTCCCTGCCGCGGGATGAGTCACCTGCCCCAGACTGAGCTCTGGGGGGAACGGAGCCTCATTATTTAATTTGCTCATTCAACAAATGTTCCCTGAAAACTTGCCCACGTGGCAGCCCACACCCAGGGCTCAGATAATTCAGAGGCAGATGGGACCCAGGCCCTGCCCAGACCCCGTGACACGCCTAGAACCCACAACACCTTCAGCGCAAACTGGCTGAATACTCTTATTTTATGCTCCAGCCAGGCCTGTAGCTACGAACCCGCCGCGGATACTCCTGCTTCAAGGAGTTGGAGGGTGCAGAGCGTGTCTCGGGTTCTGGGCAGGAGGGGATGCCAGTGTCCTTCACGTTCCCAGCAGATGTGGCCCTGGCCTGGCTGCCTCTACAAACGCAACCAGACCTGCAGACGGCGCCCTGAGTGGGCCCAAACGGGGTGATGCGTCATGGATGCTGGGATGGCTCTGCCCACCTGCTTTCTCACACACACACCCTTGTCTCCACAGCGGCTCATGGGTTTGAAAAGCAGCTTCGTGTTTCCTGTGTCGCTTCCCACATTCTCACTCCATTCTCTGTCTAATTCCTTCCCCTTGGGCTGAACGTACGTGCTCTTCTCCAATAAGTCATACTCACAAAACTACCTTAGGCCCCCAGATCCAGCCAGAAAGCCCTGGCAGCAGCTGCAGGGCTCTCCCAGCCCCTCTGACCCACAACCATGATGTGGAAGAATCATAGCTGGTAAATCCTAGAATTCAGTGGAAACTTCCGGAGAGTTTTAACTCTACGGGCAGAACATCTTCCTGATATACTAGTGACAGCTTTAAATAGTTAACAGGTCCCCCTTGAAAGCTTTTTTAGGCTCTACATTTGATCCAGTTGAAAATAATTGGATAGTCAGATGGAGGAAGCATCCAGAATCTCGGCCGTTCTATCGCAGCTGCCCTGGGCACGTGTCTCCAGCAGGTGAGCCACTTCACGTGGCCACTGGAGTCCCAAAAAGGGTCACATACTTTTTTAAAAATAATAATAACACATGTTTTCTTTGGGGGTAGTTTGAGATTTACAGTAAAGTGGCAAAATCCCGTCTACCTAGTTTCCCCCATTGCCGACCTCTTAGATGACCTTGAAATACTGCGCAAGTGCTTTTTCAGCCAGCCCCCTGCATCCTTTGCTGGTGTTTCATTGGCCAGAGCAAGTCAAAATGCCCATGTCCAGCGACACGGGGGCGGGGACTCCGCAAGGCTGTGAGTGCACAGGGAATCGAGGTTTCCAAGCAGCAGGTAATAGGGGTCCACCCCACAGAGCATTTTATACAGACTCAGAGCCAGATCTGCCCTCGGGCCTGGGGCTCTCGTGACTGACAGCCATCACATCCCATTCTCCTGTTGACGCCTCTGCTTTTTATAGGTTGAATGCCTGAGTGACCGATGTCCTCTCCGCTCATCCTCCCCTGGGAATGTTAACACTCATCCTTGACTCCATGAGTTGGAAAGGCAGCTGGGTCGGTCCCCTCACCCGCCCCACCTTCCAGGGCCAGGATCCCTTCCCACCGCCTCCCACACGGTGCCCTCCCTGCGTTCCCTTCATCGCTTTGGGTCTAATTCTCACTCTGTATTAACATTCAAATTAGAGCGATCTTATGTGTCTTGAGAAAAACGGAAAGACTGGCCTGGTTGAATACCCACAGACACTCACCAGGACTCACCCCACAGGTGTGATACTTATTTTGGAGGCGTGTGAAGAGCCCACCCTCTCTTCCTACCCAGGAAACCTTTTACACACAGGGACTTGCTTCTGAGCAGTAACCTCTCAGCTGGTGTTTATTTAGAGCGTGGACCTCGCTGGGCACGCCCCTGGCTGCCAGGCCCGGGTGAGCCCATTGGCCCTCCCAGCAACCCTTGTTAGATGGCTGGTGTTAATTAGCTCCTGTTTCCCCATCTGTGAAATGGGCATGAGAGAGGTGAGGATTTTTCTAAGGCCTCCTGGCCAGTAGGTTTTGAAGCCAAGGCTGGTTTTCAAGCCTCTTTTCTTGGCATGTAATTAGCCAAGTATCTGGGGGCCTTTGGGGGTACTCGTTGCTCTAGAGAAGAAGGGCGTGAGTGGGAAAGAGAGAAGGAGGAGGGGCGCATCTGGATTTGAAAGCACAGGGTTCTTGGGCGTCCCTCGGCAGCCCCTGAGGCCCTAGGATTTGTGGGTTCCTTCCCAGGCTCTGGAGGCTGTGCCTGGGAGTAGAGGCTTCGAGGCCGGTCTCGGTGACACAAGCCAAGAGCTCCCCTCCTTGTCCCGCCCCAACTTCACAGATGAGTTCACGGAGGCCCAAGGGTGGAAGGAGCTGCTGGTGCCCATGGCTCGTTGGTGCCGATCCACACTCCAGCCCATTCTGTAGGGTCCTGCACTCCTGTCACCCCAGAAAGACCAAACACCTGTCTGCTATCACCAAAGCTTCTCTGAGCCCCTGAAATGCATCCGTCAGTTAGGGTTAGGCAGGCTTGGGAGGGATGGGACAGGCACTCCCCACACGTCCCCTCTGAGGCCAAATGCTGTCCTCAGCACCCTGAGACCTTGAAGGGGCAGCAGGCGTGGGGGCCAGCCAGGAAGGGGGGGACGTGTAATGGCAGGGAGGACTGGAGGCACAATGCCTGATCGATCGCTCCACCACCTGGATCTCTAAAGACATTTTCTAGGTCCCAGGAGCCTGGCACGGGACGAGCAGGGACCGACTCAAGAGAAAAAAGACCCCAGTTAGTAGTGCCAGCCCTCACGTGCACCCTGGGCCTCCTGCTCCGAGCACTGTGGAGGGAGCGCCTGGCGCTGGCCGGGTCAGGGGTCTGGTAAGTCATCCTTGATCTTTGGAACAAAAGGCAGATGGTTGGTTGCTTTTGCTTGCTGAAGGCGGCAGGGAGCCTCTGCAGTCCAGAAACGAGAGGGACAGGCTTCGGAGGTTGCTCCAGACACGCCAAGCTCTCCTTCTCCGTCCCAGGTACCAGCGTCTGTTCGTGCCAGGGCGGGTGGACACCGCGAGGCTGCGTACCCCTCCACCCTTTGGGGGTGGCCAGCTTACCACCTTCAGGATGAGACCCAGGCTTGTCCCCACGGCCAGAGCCTTGGTCCAGGGCTGAAAGTGGGCACAGGAGATCAAAGGCGTTCCTGAAAGTGCACAGGAAAGCCACCCTGAGCTATCACTGCTCACCTCTCCGAGTGCAGATTCCAAAACCACATGATCAGGCTCACGTGGGTGGAAAGGCAGGATGAGATCCTAATTAGTACAGGGATCCCTGAGCCCAGCGGAGGGAAACTGAGGAATCGCTGCACAGCCACAGGTGCACTTACCCTTGGACTCCACAGTCACGCCTCCAGGATTACAGCAGATAAAACCTCACAAAAACAAAACCCTACGCTTGGCAGAACGTCTTCAAAGGCCTGAAAGCAAGGAAGGACAGGAGCCAGATCTCAGAGTTTATATAATGGATGTGTGGACAGTGCTGTCGGGGTAATAATTCTGGAGTCATTGTGTTATTAGCGGGTAGAGCAAGTGAGTGAACGTACGCTGTTAGGGGCCCGCTTCTCTCGCGGGCCAGTGTGTTGCTTAAAACAGCACCGATGTTTTCTTTTATAGCTCTGGAAGTCAGAGTCCGAAATACATTTCCGGGCCAAACATCCAGGTGCGGGGCAGTGGAGAGTAACCGAGTATGACTGGGACATCTCGTTCTGGAGGCAAGGACGCAGACCAAGGGGTCAGACAGGCCCAGCCAGGCTGGCGCGGGCTGCACAGCCTCCTGCCGACGATGACAGTTTGAACATCCAACACTAAAAGCAACAGATGATTCAAAGGGGGAAAGACGGGGAGAGGTGGTCGCTAATCAATGGATTAGTTAGAAAATCACGGGAATGGACATGATGTTATTGTGGGTCCCCTGTAGATGGCAGTGGGGGACATGCATTACCTGTGGGGTAATTGGATGGGGGACAGGGCAGCCTCGGTCGGTAAAACCTACCAGAGCCCTAGCTGGTTTGGTTCAATGGATAGAGCGTTGGCCTGCGGACTGAAGGGTCCCAGGTTCAATTCCGGCCAAGGGCACATGCCTGGGTTGCTGGCTCGATCCCCAGTAGGGGGCGTGCAAAAGGCAGCCAATCAATGATTCTCATCATTGATGTTTCTGTCTCTCTCCCCTCTTCCTTCCTCTCTGAAATCAATAAAATATATATTTTTTAAAAGCCCACCGGAGACTAAAGGAAACTCCTGGATGGCGGCCCAGTTGGGAGCCAGGCAGTTCTTTGCATTGTGTGACCTTGGGATCTCGGATGGGGGGAGGGGCGGCACGAAAGCCACAGGTGCAGTTACGGGGACAGCTGGGGACTGTACATTCGTTGCTGTCATTACGTCAATGGCTACGCCTCTGCAAGTCCACGAGGAGCGGGCTGTGGAGGGAGGGAGCGCCAGTCCTCGGGCTGTGGCCCCGCATTGGCAGAAGGCAGGTGTGGGCAGGTTTGCTGCACCGGTGCACACCCTGGTGCCAGCCAAGTGCCAGGAACAGGTGTGAGGCCTCCTCCGCAGATAGGAAACATGGGAATGATGATGTCACTTCTCTTTGCGAATGTTTTCATGTCAAAGCAGCGAGCCCCGGAAGTGCTGACCTGCAGCTTTTCTTGGTTGGCCTGCTCGGCGCCGGTCTGAGCATGTGGCACCTCCTCGTGTGTGGCAGGGGTAGCGGGGCCCCCACACGGTGCCCAGACCCTCCTGGAATGGGGCTCACAGGACCGCAGAGGGATAGGTGTCCTGTCGGCGTCTGATTGTAATGTCACTTCAGGAAAGTGGAGCTCAGCTTAGACTTCAGCAGAGGGGTCAGCCGTGTGCTGGGGGTGAGGCTCTGTTGGGGCCCTGGCTGGCCACTGTCCCAGAGGCTGGCATGGGGTCGGGGCGGGGTGGGGGGGGGACATTGGCCTCAAAGGGCTTTCTTTGCCTGCGCCTACCCAGCTAAGGAATCAAGTGCTCCGTGGCAGGCACTCTGCCAGGCATCAGAAACACAGTCGCTCATCCCGGAAAAAGGGACTCACTGGCCCCTGTGGGCATGCCTGCTCCTGCAAGGTGCTAAAGGAATTGCCTCCTCCCAGCCCAGCAGTTTAAAGGGAAAGCAAGTCATAAATTAGCTGCACAGACAGGAGAAAGATAAGATGCAGCACCTGCCATAAAGTATTAAAATGGGGCGAGGTGGGAGGCGGAGAGGGGGGGTTCCTTTGCATGCAGTGGCCGGAGGGGACCTCTCTGGAGCAGGGACCTTGCACCCAAGGCTGATGGGAAGGGGGCAGCACGAGCCCGGCTTTCCAGGCCGGGAGCAGGGAGCCACTGTGGCTCTGGAGGGTGGAGGACGAGGAGGGAGATGTGGATGCGAAGACTGGCAGTTTCACGTGGGGCTTTGCTCACCCAGTGAGGAGTTTGGGTTTTACTATACACAAGGCAGGATGCCCTGGTTTCAAGGAGGGAAGTGGCTGGATCTGAGTTGCATTTGGAAACAGCCCTTCTGGCTCCCACAGCGTGTGCATGGCCTGGGTCGGGGGGAAGCTAGGGCAGCCTCCAGCAGGACAGGTTGGAGAGTGCACAGACCTGCTGGCAGATGAGATGTGGGAGAGAGAAGACAACAGTTTGCAGGAATGGGGTTTGGGCACCTGATGGCTGGGCCACTCCCCTCCAGCCTGAGGGCACTAGGGAGCCATTGCAGGCTTTAGGCAGGGAGAGATGGAATCCCACTGGGGTTTAGAAAACTGGCCTGGGGCTGTATAGAGCTGGAAACAGCTAATCCAGCCAGGAGTAGTGAGGCCTGGGCCAGGGAGGAGGGGACAGGCGGGAGGAGGGTAGGTGGTTCTCCCTTCAGGAGAAGCAGGAGCTGAAGGCAGGGCCTGTCTTCCCCTCATATTTGGCCTCAGGCCCCTGCCCAAGGATCTTGCACCATCATCCCCATCTCCTCCCCCTTCCCCTCCCCCTCCCCCTCCTCCTCCTCCTCCTCTTCCTCCACCTCCTCCTGGCTTCCTGCATGCCCCATGAGTGGGGGAAGAGTGCTCCCCTTCCTTTTGGGGACCACATTCCCAGGCAGAGTTCCCAGGGGTGCTGGCTCCCCTCCCAGCAGCTCAGCACTGCCCTGCCCAGCCCTGCTGGAGGGAAGTGTAATTAAAGAGGCGGCTGCGCTTGAAGTCCTGCTGTCTTGGGCGCTGGCTTTCCTGCTGCCGGAAAACCCAGTAACTCGGGGCTACGTGACGTGGGGCTGCCTGGGTCCCGTCATGGGTGCCCCTGTTCCGACCGGTGCCTGTCGGGGAGCACCGTTCACCCTTGGCCTTGACGCGGGGAAGGAGGAGGGGGAGGGCACTTCTCCCCGGGCCGCAGGAGGAGCCGAGTTTCCCGGGAAAGCGGAAGCATGGGCCTCGCATACTTGACCGTGGAAAGTGGCCGCCAGGAAGGACAGCTGCCTGGGCAGCAGGGAGGGGCTGGGAGGGAGGGTGGTGTGTCTCCAAGTGAGCCCTGAGCCCCGTGCAGTGCCTTCGGGTGCATTCCTTCCGTGGGGTGTGCCCCTCCCTGCCGGTCCTGTTTGACAGGACCTCTACCCCAGCAGCCCATGTGACTCTTCCAGGGGGCTCCCTGCAGAGTCTGGCTGACACCACGGCTCCCATTCCAATCCCATTCGAGAGAGCATGGGCGCAGGGACGGTCTCCCTGGGCCGAGAGTCAGGCAGGAGCTAGCGCACACAGCTGCTCGGGGAGCCTGGCAGGGCCCTGCCCCGGGGGCGGGGAGGGGGGTCTTCTCCCCAGTTCTGACCCTGCCGCTCTCCTCGCTCCCCCTGTCCTGCCTTCCACATGTTGTGCCAGACGCTCTCCTTCCAGGAAGTCCTCTCCTGCCCAGCCCACACGCCTGGGGGCAGCTCAGGCCAATCACCTGTTTCATTTACCTTCTTGTTCTAAAACGGGTGACTCACAGGTACGTTTCCTTGAGCCTGCGTGCCGCTTGTTTAATTTTGGCATCTGTTGCCATCGTGAAAAGTCAGACACTATCCACAGTGTGGGTTTTCACCTTCTTTCAGAACACAGGCAGGTCTGCCCAGCGGGCGTGGCTCGGTGGTTGAGCGTTGACCCGTGAACCAGGAAGCCGCAGTTCGATTCCCAGTCAGGGCACACGCCCAGGTTGCAGGCCTGCTCCCCAGCGTGGGGTGCGCAGGAGGCAGCTCATCAGTGATTCTCTATCATCGTGAGTGTGTCTCTCGCCCCCTCTCCCTGCCTCTGAAATCAATAAAAATATATTAAAGAGCCAACAACAGAACACAAAGCAGGTCTGGCCACCCTGGCCCGCATGCCTCCTGCAGCCGTGCCCACCCGCCCAGCCCTCGGCCAGGCTCGCAGGGTCTGCGACCCTGCGTCAGTTTCCAGTCTCTTTCTGACAGTGGAACAGCTGGGCCGTGCCCTGCGTTGTCCAGCGCCTTTGACACTCAGCCACTGGGCAGCCTTTTCTCCCCCTTTCCTTTGAACACACCCCCCTTCCCCTCCATCCCTCTCTCTCCCATGCACCTCCCTGCACCCAGACCAGCAAGTGCAGTGACGTACCCCTTCCCTCTCTGCCTGGGCCCCTTCTCCGGTGGCTGCATTTGAACACATGGGGTGTGTGGCTGAGTCAGGGCCTGGCCCACGTCAGGTGCCCCACGAATGGAGAGTGCATGCACACAATGGTGAGAAAGCTCCCAGACCCCCTCCTGCCTTCCCCTATGAGGTTCAGGGAGAGATGGGGACCCCCTGACCAGGCCACCTTGGGGTGGGGAGAAGTAGCCAGCACCCTCCACCCCCAGGGGCCTGTGGGTCAGCCAGGTCTGAGGGCTCCCTCTGAGTCAGCTTTGCCTCCCGCCGGCTTCTCCCAGTCCCTGGAGGAAGGGCTGATCTTCCCAAGAGGATGCCGCTTGCAGGGAGAAGGCATTCATCATGGGAAGCTTTGGGTCCTGGGACCCTTGCCCCTCATGGCACCCCAAGGCCTTGCATATGGGGTGCTGGGAAAGAGGTGAATGGGCACCCACCTCCCTGGCAGCCACACTGCCCTTTCTGTTCCTCAGATACCCAAAGCTGTTCATTAGGGGGAGGGAGCTTTGCTGATCTCTAACCCAGAATGTTCCTTGTCAGCGTTGTGTGCTGTGCCCCACCCCCTCTGCCCCTCCAGTTCGTCTCCATGGCAGCCTTACACGCTTCCTTCTCCTCCTAGCACATTTCACAGGTTTTGTTTTCTGTATGTGGACTCCTAGTTGTTTGCTGTCAGCTGCAGGAGGGCAGAGAATCGCAGCTGGCTTGTTCCTGCTCTGTCCCTGCCAGCCAGCACGCAGTGGCAATGCCGTGGCTGCCCGTGAGCTGTGCTGGCAGAATGAATGGGTGACTAGACAGATGCCCACCTGGATGCCCCTGAGGATGTGAGGCCAGGGACCTGGGCCAGGAGTTGGCAGCAGGGCCCACAGCCTCATGGGCTGACCAGGACGCTGGGCATCCGGGGTCCACTGGGGCCTCGCAGAACAAAGGCAGCAGGCAAGGCCGCTCAAGTCCCAGCTCAGCCACTGGGTTGCTGTGTGTCTTTGGGCAAGTTACTTAACCTCTCTCAGCTCCAGCCTCCTCATCCATGAAATGGGGGTAGTGCCTTCCACCTCGTGGGGCTCAGTAATGAGCTCGTGTGTGTGAGGCCTTCGGGAGATGGCTGTGCAGAAGTGAACCTGATTTTAGGGGTGTGGTTTGGAATGAGGCAGACAGGAAGTAGCAGTGTGGGTCTATGCTCAGGTGGGGCTGGGATGCCCTCTGACACGTGTACCCTGGCCTGCTCTGCTCCCCCAGAGGCTCCTCTGCCAGCTGCTTGTTGACCGATGCACTGATGGGTTTGTGGTTTTGCAGCCAGAAGGTGCTCTGAAGGTTGGCCTGCGTGGGCTTGCGGATTATCTGTGGTGTGGGGGCCTTGGACCCTCTCCTCCTCCCTCTGCATCAGCTCAAAGTTAAGAAAGGATGTGCTGACTTCTGGGAAACAGCCAGGAGAGCGCCCCTCACCCCGAGGACAGGGCAGTAGTGGGTGGAAACTTTGGAAGGTCAACGCGGCAGGAAGTCCAACCTCGGAGTGTGACACGGTTCCAGCCCAAACACTCCGCCTGAATTAGTGCATTAAATCCTCACAGGAAGCAGGTGGTTTTACTGGCTCCACTTTACAGGTGAGGAAACTGAGGCACAGAGAGGTGAATTCCCAGCGTGGTAGATTCAGAGTCAGGCGATTGGGCTCAAGGACTTGCACTTACCTTTTTTTTTTTTTTTTGCTTTTTTAATGTATTTTTATTGACTTCAGAGGAAGAGAGAAGGAGAGAAAGAGAAACATCAGTGATGAGAGAGAATCATTTGACCAGCTGCCTTCTGCACTCCCCTCCCACTGAGGATCAAAGCCCGCACCCCGGGCATGTGCCCTGACTAGAAATTGAACCATGACCTCCAGGTTCACTGGTTGACACTCAGCCACTGAGCCACGCTGGCTGCGCCAAGGACTTGCGCTTTCAGCCACCGTGCTATCCGGCTGCAGCAGCAGGTGGCAAATGCTGGTCAAGTTCGTGTGTTAAACCTGGTGGTAGTTGCTGCCCTGGCCAGGTGGCTCAGTTGGTTGGGACATTCGTCCATACACCAAAAGGTTGTGGGTTTGATTCCCAGTCAGAGCACATACCCAAGTTGTGGGTTTGATCCCCAGTTGGGGTTCGTACGGGAGGCAACCAATCTCTCTCTCTCCCTCTCCCTCTCTCTCTATTAAAAAAAAAAAATCTATAAAAACACCTGGCAGTAGTTTGGGGAAAGGGAAAGGACACTGGTCTTAGAGTCAGGTGCGCGTGGCGGGAATCCCAGGTCTTACTGCTGTGTGACTTTGGACAAGTCGCTTCCCCTCCCTGAGCTTCTACTGAACCAAAGGCCGGGTGGGACAGGGACATGAGAGTGGGGTGTTTGGAGGACAGAAGGAGGGTGGCATGTGAACCCCCTCCCCCGCTGCCCCCCAGGGCGCCCCACAAGTGTTTGTTTACTCTCTTTCTCCACAGTTTCCTCCCTCCTGTGCCTTCTGCCTCAGGCACTGGCCCCCGTCCAGAGCCTGACCTTGGCCGCGAGTTCCGAGAGGACTTCGGAAATGGCTCTGGCTGCTCGGGCGGAGGGAGCTGCCCCGACCCACTCGCAGATCAGTGTCCGGGCACCCCTTGCCAGGCCTTTCATGTTGTTGCTTTATTTCCCAAGGGCCCGGTGTTTGTTTAGCAGCGGGCTGGTATTTTTAGAACCTAAAAGCCATTCTGCTCTTCGAGGAACCAGCCGGTGGCTGCGGCCCCACCTGGAGCCCGGCCTGGACTGCCGGCGTGTGGGCACTGAGCCCGGGGTCTCCCCACCCCACGCCGTGCTTCCCCTTGGCCTTTCGGATAGATGCAGGACGCCCTCGGTCTGCCTTGTCCAGCTCGACTCCTTCCTGCTCTGGGCCCTGGCGTTGGGCCCCCGAAGATGCCCATAGTCCATCCCCTCCCTGACCCTGCAAATAGGTCACCTAGTCCGGCAGAGGGACTTTGCAGATGTGATGGAGTTTGAAGTGGGTGATCCTGGGTGACCCGGGTCCTGGGTCCTTGGAAGAGGGAGGCAGGAGGGTCAGAGAGGGAAGATGTGATGCCGGAAACACAAGGTCAGAGTCAGAGACAGAGGCGTGCAGGCCCTCCCCTGCTGGGTTTGAAGGTGGAGGAAGGGGCCACAGGCCAAGGAATGCAGGCAGCCCCCAGGGCTGCAGAAGGCAGGGACAGGGCACAGCCCTGCCCACACGTGGATCTGGGCCCAGGAAACCTACCTCGGACTCCAACTGGCAGAACTAGAAGAGAGGAACTGTGTGTTGTTTTCAGCCACAAAAGTCGCTTGTTACAGCAGCCACAGGACCCATATGCACAGCCCAGAGCCCTCCTGCCTCCTTGGGCTACGTATGTGGTGTCGTGCGGGAGCCGGTACCACCCGTGCTCACACCCCACTCGGCTGCCTCACCCTCCGAGCCCCCAGCACCGCACCTGCCCATGGCGCCCTCTTTCCGGGACTGTGGGGGAGAGTCTGTGAGACCGTCAGCGCCTGCCCCAGCCCCTGGCATGTAGAAACACGAAAATACCATTCCCTTCTCTGCCGAGAAGGGGTGGGGACTTAGCACAGTGGTTGGTGTTTGGATCGGGTTTACGGAAACCCGGATTCAAATTCCAGCTTCACAAACTCAGGGACGTTGTTGGCGAAGTTCAGCGAAGTGGCAGGTGCCTCTGGGCCCCAGTTTCCTCATCTGTAAGAGGGAAGAACAGCGCCCAGGGACTGCGAGCGAACGCAGAGCCTGGCCATGGCGCCATTGATGAAGTCAGCAGCTGGAGGGCTCCCCGCCTCCAAGGTCAGCCTCTGGCAGACGCAGCATTCTTCCACCGGGGTAGTCATCGCTGGGGAGGACCACGGGGATGGCTCTTGGTTCCACCGAGGGCAATTCAGAGCAGGAAGTGGTTTCCTCCCAAGGCATCCCAGCCGAGCGCCTTGGTGGGGCTGCTCCCCCTCTCGGAGGCCCCCCGGACCTCAGAGCTGACACATCTGGGGCAGGAGGCCTCTGGGGAGCTGTGGGAGGGGAGGGAATGGGCCCCAGATGTTCCCTGTCCCCGCCAAGCCTCGCCTGCCCTGTTTGTGAGGACGCAGGCTGTCAGAGGGGAGCCGTGGGTTCGGCTGAGTCTGCGGAGAGCACTCGGGGTGTGACATGCTCAGACCGTCGGCTGGTCGGTTCGGGCAGGAACCGGCAGGTCTGCAGCCACAGAGGCGAGGACACCTGGTTGCATTGGGCTCTGAGCTCACCGTGTCCTGGAGAGAGGGCGCAGCGGGGTTCGTCAGGAGCACAGGCCTGGGACCAGGCTGCCCAGGGTTATCTCACTGACCTGGGACGAGTCACTTAACTTCCTAGTTTTAAAAAGTGCCGACACCTGAAGCATTTGCCGAGGGCCAGCCCTGTGCTGGGTCCTCCGGGTGGGTATCTGACTTCCGCCCACATAACCTGGGAGGTGGGTGCTGTCGTTGCCCTCAGGCGAGCGGGGGAGGGGATGGAGCTGGAAAGGGAGGTGCCCAGGCCACCTGGGGGAGAGAGGGGCAGAGGCAAACCTGAGACTTGGACTGGGGTCCCCTGGCACTTGCGAGTTCTGTGCGTAACCGCCTCCCCCAGGTGATGCGTGTACAATGCAGGGCTCCCTGCCTGGATCCCGGAAGACGCTCAGCGCCCGCTATCTGTCTCAGAGTCTGTTACCCAGACTGATGGACGTGCTTAGCCACTGGTGCTTGGGGACCTGAGTCCACATCCGTTCAGCTGGAGGGCCGCGAGCACGCGCAGGGTTTGGGTTGTGCTGGGGATGTCAGGGTCCGTAAGTGCAGATGCATCTCATTACGCACTTTAAAAACAGTGTGCGCTGCTCGTGCTTTGTCAGTTATACCTCCATCAAGCCGTCTTTACAAAACGCAGGAAACCCATTGCGCCCCGTGGGTTTGGTCCGCAGAGGACCCCCTAAGGGACAGCGCTCTTTCTGGGCTGTGCGTAAGGCAGGCAGTGCACTCCACACTCAAGCTCTAGTGTAAAAAGGGGGGCTGTGGACATCGGGGTGGGGCAGAGGTCCTTTGCTATGGTTGTGACAGAATGGCCTCAGGGTCAGCACACACGCCCCCTCAGCCTTCGGATAATGTTCCCCCAGGTGTGTTTCACGTGAAACGTACCTGCCCGCTGCCCCAGCCCTTTGCATAGAGGCGGGTTTTCGCCCGCTGCGCCCAAGTGCCAACCTCGGAGCCCCCACCGGGTGCGCCCCAGGAGCCACCTCCTCCATGTCCCAGGCGCTGGCTTCTGCCCTGGCCGGCGGCGGCGACCCTGCCGGGGAAGGATGAGGCAAGGCCACCTTCCCGCTCCGCTCCTCCCTGCTCCTTTAGGCGGCATCTCCTTTGAGGCTCCGGTGTTCTGGGCTCCGAGGAGGGTGCAGGGCGTCCAGGCATGGCCCCTGTGAGCCGTGTGGCCGGGCTGAGCCTCGGTTTCCTCATGTGCACAGTCAGGGTGATCTCCCAAGGCTGTCGTGAGCGTCAGCCACTGACGCTGAGCCCCTATTTCACCGATTCTGACATGCACGCCTTTTGCACCTCAGCAGGTCTGAAGCCAGGGTGTACCCTCCCCCGGGCGACGCATCCGGGCTTAGTTGGTAGTGCTTTGCCCTCCTCAGTAGCCCCTGAAACATCCGTGCGTTTTGTACCCGCCAGAATCCTAGCTCTGAGGGCATGCCCAGTGGGAGGGGCGTGGGCCATGTGCAGATATTAAACGCTTTGTAAGCGGGCATTTTCCCGCCAAATCGCGTGCTTCACTGTGTGGTAGCATTCGAAACACTTTCCTTTGTGCCGGGGTACATTACAAAACTTGCACATGTACCGCGTTTCACTGTGTAGTTTATGAGCAGCACACACACAACAACGACATAAAACATCTTTATTTTTGCCAGTTCCAACTAGAGGTTCCAATGTATGTTTCCTCATGTCCATTGACAGTCTCCCTGGTGGATCCGATTTTACTCGTTTCCCACAAAAAATGTGTTTTAATGTGCGACGGAAGCAATATGAATCCAGAGCCCCCCGGGGGCGTGGTCCTCATCTCAGCTCTGCCACCTTCCAGCTGGTACAGTCTTGGACAGGTGACTGTGGCCTCTCAACACTTCCGTTTCCTCACCTGTGAAATGGGTGCAGTTATACACAGCGTGTCTGGCACTGAGCATGCACTCGTCGGGGACGTGAGCCAGGCGCTCACCTGACGGTGTTCGTTCGCGTTGTTATAAATGGTGATCCTTCTTCTAAGTTCACTCTGTTGAGGGCTCACCGCCTCCTCGCCCACAGGGAGGAAGACATGTCAGCCAGGCCTCGCCCGGGACGCTAGGCACCTCATCCCAGAGCACAGGAGGTCCTCGGGCACAAAGACTCCGTGTGCATTTCATTGGCGCCCTTCAGTGATTCAAAGTGATCACCGGTTTCATTTGGGAAAAATATTCTTTTTATTTGTCCCGTAGGCTTTGCCTTCATGGGTTGCTGGGGGGGCATTCCTGCTGCCAGGGGGCCAGTCTGCGTGATCCCGAACAGCAGCCTGTGTTTACGGTGTAGTCTTGGGGGCAGGTGGGTGCCCTCTGTCTGTGCCAACCCTGCTGCACGTCCCCCAGGATCCCAATGAGCAGGGTCAGGCCCAGCCCACCCCATGTCCTTCAGAGTTTAAACGTGAACCTGAAGAGGTTGGGGTTTGCACCAGGGCAGCCAAGAGAGGAGTGGTCCGCTGTCTTGTCCCTTCTGCAGCGGGGCAGCCATCCCCATAGGCCGTGGGGCGCTCACACTCTTCATTTCCCTGTGCTTGGGAGGCAGGTGTGGGGGGCCAGAGAATGGAGGTCTGAACCTTGAGCCTGGCCCAAGAGACAAGTTCTACACCACAAGGCGTGGGGTGCAACAGGGCTCTGCCAGCCCCATCGAGGGCCAGCCTAGGGGTCCCAGTGAGTGCCTCGTGGATAAAAACCAAAAGCCAAACACTTTAGAGCTGACAGAACACCATTCTGCATTCTGTTTCAGGAAGAGGATCCCCAGGCCTCCAGTGAGACAGGTTTGGGCTGGGTCTTTGCTCGGCTGAGGGACAGGAGGAGGGGGAGAGGGCAGGGGAGGGCCCTCTCCTGCTTGTGGAGGGTGGTGACCTGGCAGGTGACCTGGCACATGTAGCTGCTTGTTAAGTCCTGACTGGACTAGACTGGACGTGAGCAAGAAAAGTCTGGGCTGGGCAGGGCCCCTGTGAGCACGCTGTGTACAGGGTGACACCCCGCCTACCCCCACCCCACCCCCATCATATTTCATCCCGTTCACAGGGCTGACTGCCCAGGTGTCAGCCAGATCGGGTGGGTTGGCTTAAGAGTGAGGGCAGTGAAGATCATTCACTTATTCAGTCCACGGATGTGTATTAAACACCTACTGTGTGCCAGGCGCTGTTCTAGGCACTGAGGATACAGCAATTAACAGACGAAAACCCCTCCCCTCACAGGGCTGACGTCCCACTTGGGCTGTGGAATAGAAAATGAGCAAGACGAGTAAGTAAAATAGATGTTGGTGCCAGTAGGTGCCAAGAAGGAAAAGCAGGGAAGAAGGGTAGGAAGTGCTGGGGATTGCAATTCTAGAACCTTCTGTGGGGAGGAAGGGTGTCACTAATGACAATAGCTACATTTGCTCCCTGCCTTCCAGAGGCCACGCCTCTGGGAGGAACCCAACAAACACCCCGGTAACCTTTGGTAACAGCCCTGAGGGTTGTTCTGGGAGGCGGGTGCGCCTGGAGCCCAATCCTCACTGTCTGCACTTGAGCTCAGCTGCGCTCCTCGAGGTCACTTATATACAGACTCTACCAACTTCTCCAGCTGTGAAGCAGAAGGAGCTGTAGCATCTGCCTGGGTTTGGGGAGGGAAGGGCGGTGCCTGAGGATTAAATGAGTTCAGGATGCCCACAACCCGTTGCACAAGCCCATGCATGCTCACTCCTTTTATTAGTATAATTATCCCCGTTTTCTGTGGAGAAAACAGTCACTAGTGAGCTTCTGAGTCAGGCTTCGAACCCAGAGCTGTCACTCCTAACCCAGCAGATTAGCTATCCTGCAAGGCCTAGACTTTATGGACCCACATCAGAGATGAGCACATCGAGGCCCAAAGCAGTTGGCCAGGAGGTAGGGAAGGTGTGCTCCGAGGCCAGGGCTGGCGGTCTTGGCTGCTGCCCAGGCTGCCTGTGTCCGGACTCGCAGGGAGGAGGAGGGAGGTCCTGGCTGGGGCCGGGCCGGTCCCTCCCCAGCTGCCTGCAGGACAGATGTTTAAGACGCCCCGCAAAGTAGATGACTCCAGGCCGGAGGACACTGTGGGAACAGCGTGCACGCCCCACTTCCCCACGTCACCGCTTGCCAGCAGATCTGACACCACCCAGCCCCTCTAAAGTCCTTGGCTTTGATTTGTACAAGGAGTTTGGCCCCGATGGCTTATCAGCTCGGAGCATCTCCAGTGTGCAGGGCTTGGACCCCTTGGCAGCTCAGGATGGAACTCAGAGCTCCGAGCAAAGGCGGCCCCTGTGAGCAGGACCAGCCGGCGGGGGAGCCTTCCTGCTGAGTTCTGGAGCAGAGGGGCCTCCCTCCCTCCTTCCCATGTTAATGAAATAGCTGTTTTGTCCAAGAGGCTTAATGAGGATCTGGCAGCTTTGTTTGTCTTCAGCTGTGGCTGCAGAAGCGGATAGCGCTCTCCCTGGGGGCTCGGCCCTGAGCTCATTACCGTAAGTCCAGCAACGGGGCCAGACCTCCCCATCCAGACTTCACCGACTCAGAGCCAGGGGCCCGGTTGTGACTCTGGACCCCTGGACCCCGCTGCCAACGTCACGAAGGACCAGGCTCTCTTTCCCATGAGCGGCGCAAAGCGAGTCAGTCTCAGACAAGCCCAAGGGGAGGGCTCTCAGGAGCTGTGTGGGCAAAGGCGAGTCGCTGAAGCCCTCCAGGCCTTACTTTGCCCATCCGTAAAATGGGAAACTGGTACTCACTGCATTGTGTGCACATGAGCAAGACACCTAGGGTGAGGAGCCTTAATGCCCCACTGTGTTTGCATAGCACTGAGTTTGCCGAGCAGTTCACAGAGCTCATCACAGAGCTCATCCTGGGTGAACCTTCAGATCATCTTCAGATCATTGCCAGTCTTTGCAGGACTGACGGACCAGAGGCAATGGGACCCATCCAGGTGTCAGGGCCTCTAGCCCTGGAATCTGGCTCCAAATCTAAGGCTCTTAATCCCTTGCCCCATGTACCTCCCAAGTTCAGGGTCTGTCTAAGGCACTGCCCGTTGTTGTGAGAGTCAGCCCCATGGTCCGGGAGCCCTGGGCAGGGGCAGGGACACCGAGACAGTGTTGCCGTGGTGCTGGTGGCTGGGGACCTGGAGACACAACGCTGAGTCCCACTCCCTCCCGGTCCTGTCCCCAAGGCCTCGCCTCTTCACTCAGTGTTTGCTTGGGCTGTTACTAGCTCAGTTCCTGTTATTTCTTCCAGACAATCGGCCAGGAAATTCTTCACTTCGGTTTCCTTAAGAGGTCAGATGCTCTTCTCCTCGCAGAAGTAAATAAACCCGGCGAGCTGAGTTGGCAGTTTTTCAGGGCAGCCGCGGGCCCTCCGCCCTGCAGCCCAGCCAGCCTCACTAGGGGACCCACGGGCACCGGGGAACTCCAGCTCATCCTCTGCAGGTCACAGGCGGGGCACGTTTGTTTTATTTCATTTCCTTTTTTCTTTTTTTTTTCAGAGAGGAAGGGAGAGGGAGAAAGAGATAGAAACATCAGTGATGAGAGAGAATCATTGATCAGCTGCCTCCTGCACATCCCACACTGGGATTCAAGCCCGCAACCCAGGCACGCACCCTGACCGGGAATCAAACCATGACCTCCTGGTTCATAGGTCCACGCTCAACCACTGAGCCACGCCGGCCGGGCAGGGGGACAGCTTTACACCAGAGCCAGGGCTGGAGCCGGGATGATGTGCCTGTTGGCATTCGCACCAGTCGCTTCTCCCTCCCATCCCCGGAATCCAGACGGAAATGCGTGAGGGTGGCCCCATGACGCTGCCCTCCACGGGGTCCCAGAGGTCGTCTCGGCTCTGGGCACACTGAGCCCCAGGAAGGAAATGACGGGCACCGGGAGACAGGCAGAGCCAAAGCCACAGCTTCTGGGCACCGCTCGGTGCCACCTCCTGCCCCACTCGGATGCCTCAGACTTCACACACAGCCCTGATGAGCTGAGCGCCACTGTCGGGCTGAGCGGCTTAGAGGAGACTCCTGCGGGGAGGCAGCTGTCAGCCACGCAGCAGAGAGCAGAGGAGGGGAGAGGAAAGACTAGAGGAGCTGATGTATAAAGCCCCAGAGTCTGGAGCACACGGCAGAGGCATGACATGCCCTCTGCTGGGCTTGGTGGCATTTTTAGCGGAACAGTCCAGTTCCATACAGAAGTCAGTAGAGT
>PVJC01013460.1:0-37969 GCA_004026665.1 Murina feae | reverse complement strand
TTTGCAGGCCAGAAGGGAGTGGCAAGAAATATTCAAAGTGATGAATAGCAAGAAACTACAGCCAAAATTACTTTACCCAGCAAAGCTATCGTTCAGAATTGAGGGTCGGATAAAGAGCTTCACAGACAAGAAAAAGCTAAAAGAGTTCATCACCACCCAACCAGTATTATATGAAATGCTGAAAGGTATCCTTTGAGAATGAGGAAGAAAAAAAAGGAAAGTAAAAATTATGAACAACAAATATATATCAATGAGTGAATCTAAGAATAAAGTGAATAAAAAATCTGATGAACAGAATAAACTGGTGAATAGAATAAAATCAGAGGCATAGAAAGGGAGTGGACTGACAATTTTGGGGGGTTAAGGGTGTTGGGGATGCGTGAAGAGAATGGACAATAATTGTACACCTATGGATGAGGACAGTTCTGGGGCAAGGACAGAGGTTGGGGTGGGAAATGGGAGGAGGGGAGCTATGGGGGAAAAAAGAGGAACAACTGTAATAATCTGAACAATAAAGATAAATTAAAAAAAAAATTAAAAAAAAAAAAAGAAAACAGACATTAGGTTAAAACTAATTTGTAAATGTCCATAAGGAAATCTGAATAAAATTTGGATTTAACTTAAAAATAATATATGAATGTTGGTTTATTAATGGTGACAAATGTGCCATACTAATATATGGTGTTAATAACAGAAGAAATTTCTTTATCTCTAAAACTGGGAAAAAATATTTAAATGATTTTATAAATGTGGTTGAATAGATAAATTAATTAGGAGATGAAGGATTGGGAAGGGTTAAAGAAGACTCTGGAATTTCATAGTCAATGAGAAATAGTCAATTTAGTATCTAATTGTTTGCTTTATGGTATGTTGCCAATGTGGGGTAGATTTGAGGAAAATTTTTCTAATTTCTAGGAAAAAGTAAAAATACTCTTTAATCAACAAATATCCTTCAAATACAACTTCCCCATAACATTTTTGTTTAGTTTCTAGTGTTTTGAGTTTCTTTCACTTAACGATGATATATTCTAAAAATGTAACCACCCCTTTTTGGCATACTGCTGAAGAGGAGAAGAAACCATTTATATGGAAACTAGATTAGTTGGTATTCCCAACTAAGGTAATAAGTTTCTGCATTAACAATTCATGTAGTAATTTTTTGTGAAATATATGGTGTATATTTAATCTTCTACTGGCATTTCTAAATTTGATCTTTTAAAAACTTTATTCACTCAACTAAAATTTATTGTGTTCAGGCACAGGATGATATGGTGGTTAGAAAGGTAACTTATACACAGGTCCTGCTCACAGGAGTTTATAGTTCAGCGCTGGACAAGACATGTTTATAAACAACTATGCCAGAAAGTAGAGGACTATAACTTTCCAGTAGAGGTGTTGATAAAGTCCTATCCAAGATAAGTAGCAGAGGAGATTATTCTTAATTTGGAGGATCCTGGGAAGGCTTCATGAAGGGGATAGGAGATTGACTTGATCTTAAATAATTGCAGACTCTTAAGACAGGAGTTATGTATTATTAATTTACATACTTATTGTATACAATAGGTATTAAATAGCATTTGTTGAATGACTGAAAGGTTTGTAAATGCAGAGATGGTAGGAAAGGAAAGACATTTAAGTCCTACCTATTGCTTCTTATGGTGTGATACAAAACTAATGTCTATGTCTGTCTTTTTTTGCCTAGTTGATTCTTCAGTTGATAAATCAGTTCATTTGATTTTGTCATTCTCTATTTCTCATCTCAACAAATACATTACTTATAAATTTATTATCTACAAAGGTTTTTACAGTGACTTTCTAACAGTTAGAGTATGGAATAGAGGAGGACAACCAGTCATTTCTTCATAAGAATCATCTATTTTTTAAGGAGCTCACTGTCCAGCTAGAAATTTATCCAGGCTACCTGTACTTTTATTTGCCTTTCTTCTTTAGGCAACTTTAAGACATGTGGAAATATTTACCAGACGGTGGTACAAATTTAGGGAGAAGGAAAAAAACCTCAAACAAGTCATCTACTAGTTAGCAACTCTGGTCAAGAATCTGGTGAGAGTGGTTTAAACTATAATATCTAAAATATTGCATATCATCTGTGGATTTCAAATCCATAGGTTCTCTCCCTTATTTCTATAGATTATTAAAAAGTAGCTGATAGCACATCTCAACCATTTTTGGAGGATTTCTTTGTCAATTGCACTATTGTCATTTGTTTTTTACATGACCCAACTTTTTAATCTACAGACAATAGCAATAATTCATGCTGTCTTTCTTCTAAGAACTATAAAGTGCCTTAGCAGTAGCTTTCTGGGGATATAGCTATAGTAAAAACTAGTATAGATATGATATCAAAACCACAAGTGACAAACTAAAAATAGATACTTTAGACTTCATAAAAATAAAAACTTTTGTGCTGCATATAATAACCAGTTAGAAAATGGAAAGACATCCCACATAATGGGATAAAATATTTGAAAATATTTACATATAACTGATAGGAGATTTTATCCAGAATATATAAAGAACTCTTCCAACCCAATAATGTTGATAATGATGAGGATGATCATAATACAATTTAAAATGGGCAAAGGATTGAATAGACATTTCTCCAAATAAGATACACAAATGGCAAGAGTTCCAAAATGGCTGTGGAGTAAGTGCAAGCTACACTGAACTATCCCAGGACCAAACTGGAATTACAACAAAAATACAGAAAAACCGTCCTGAATAATCAACTGAAAACTAGCTGGAGAGAACCTAGTTAACCAAGGACTGAAAGTGGAGATTGCATAGAGACTGGTAGGAAGTATGGAGGTGCAAAAGGCCTGGCTGGGCTCCCAAAGACAGCAGCTAAAGTCCTAGCCACAGCAATCAGGCAAGAAGAAAACATAAAAGGCATCCAAATTGAAAAGGAGGGAGTAAAACTGTCATTATTCACAGATGACATGATATTGTACATAGAAAACCCTAAAGACTCCACCAAAAAACTATTAATTTAATAAATTAATTCAGCAATGGAGCAGGATACAAAATTAACACCCAGAAATCAATGGCATTTTTATACACCAATAATGAATTCTCAGAAATAGGAACTAAACAATCCCATTTACCTTTGCAACAACAAAAAAAATAAGATACCTAGGGATAAACTTAATCAAGGAGGTAAAAGACTTATACTCTGAAAATTATAGAATGTTGAAAAAAGAGATAGAGGAAGATATAAACAAGTGGAAGAATATACCATGTTCATGGATTAGTATAATTAACATCATTAAAATGTCCATACTACTCAAAGCAATCTATAGATTTAATGCAATCCCTATTAAAATACCAACAGCATATTTCATAGGTGTAGAACAAATACTTCACAATTTTATATGGAACCAAAAACCCCAAATATCCACAGCAGTCTTGAAAAAGAAGGAGAAAGTTGGAAGGATCACAATAATAGACATCAAGTTATACTACAAAACACTGTAAACAGAACAGCCTGGTACTGACGCAAGAACAGGCATATAGACCAATGGAATGGAACAGAGATCCCAGAAATTTACCCCAGCCATTAAGCTTGATGCAATTTAACAATGGCATCAAGACAATCTCTTTAATAATGTCGTTGGGAATATTGAACAAATACATGCAAAAAAGAAGAAAAAGAAAGAAACTAGACCACTAACTTACATCATACACAAGAATAAACTCAAAATGGATAAAAAACTTAAATGTAAGTAATGAAACCATAAAAATCCTAGAAGAAACCATAGGCATCAAAATCTCAGATATCTCTTACAGTAATATGTTTGCTGATACATCTCCTAAGGCAAGGGAAACTACAGAGAAAGTAAACAAATGGGACTACATCAAACTAAAAAGCTTCTGCACAGCAAAAGAAACCATTAACAAAATGAAAAGAGAGCCCACTGTATGGGAGAACATATTTGACAAAGATATATCTGATAAAGGGTTAATATCCAAAATATACAAAGAACTCATGCAACTTAACAAAAAGACATCCAATCAAAAACTGGGCAAAGGACCTAAATAGATACTTCTCCAAAGTGGACATATGGATGGCCAAGAGACATATGAAAAAATGTTCAAAGTCATTGATCATTAGATACCAATTAAAACAACAATGAGGTGTCACCTTACACCTGTCAGAATGGCCACTATCAAATGACAAGTGCTGATGAGGATGTGGAGAAAAGGGAACCCTAGTACACTGCTGGTGAAAATGCAGACTGGTGCAGCCACTATGGAAAACAGCATGGAGTTTCCTCAAAAAATTAAATATGGAACTACCATTTGATCCAGTGATCCCACTTCTAGGAATATATCCTAAGAAACCAGAAACACCAACCAGAAAGAATATATGCACCCCTATGTTCATATTTTACAATTTCTAAGATCTGAAAACAGCCCAAGTGCCCATCAGTAGATGAGCAGATTTAAAAAGCTGTGGCACATTTACACTATGGAATACTATACAGCAGTAAAAAAGAATGGTCTTTTACCCTTTGAGACAGCATAGAGGAACCTGGAGGGTATTATGCTAAGCAAAATAAGCCAGTCTGAAAAAGACAAGTATCACATGATCTCGCTTATATATGGAATCTAATGAACAAAATACAGAGACATAGGAGCATGGAATAGACTGACAAATCTCAGAGGGAAGCAGGTGTGGGTGGGTGGGAAGAGATCAACCAAAAAACTTTTTGCATATATGCATAACCCATGGGTGCTGACAGTAGTGTGGTGAAGGCCTGGGGCAAGTGGCAGGGATGGGCTAAAAGGGGCCAGTGGTGAATAAAAGGATTCATATATAATACTTTCAACAATAACGATTTTAAAAAATGAAAGATATACAAATGGCCAAAAGCACATGAAAAGATACTCAACTATTAGCTGTTAGGAAAATTAAAATCAAATCAAAACTACAATGACATACCACTCCACACCAGGGTTGATATAATTTTAAAAACAATACAAGCTTTGGGAAAATGTTGAAAAATTCAAATTCTCATATACTGTTGGTGAGAATATAAAATGATGTCACTTTGGAAAACAGTCTGACAGTTGCTCAAAATGTTAAATATATAGTATATAGAATTACCATATGATCCAGCAATACCAGTCTGAGGTATATACCCAAGGGAAATGAAGCTATATGTCCACACAAAAACTTGTATACAAATGTCCATGTCAATCCTATATAATAAAAGAGTAATATGCAAGTTCACCCTAATGGCGGAACGACCAGAATAACCACTTGATCAGTCACTATGAGGCTCACTGACCACCTCTTGGTCTCTTTCCCCAGCTGGCAGGTTCCGATCGCCCAATGGCGAACGGGGAATCAGAGGTGGATGGCGGGGGATGCGTGTGGCACCAACCAGGCCAAGGCTCCTGCCCCACCTGTCACCCCCCACACAGAGGGCAACTCATGGCAGGGGCAGGGCCAGCAAGCGGGTGGAACGGCCAACCTCTCGGTTCCTCGCCCCGGCCGACCGGCTCCAATCACCCAATGGGAAATGGGGAACTGGGGGTTGGTGGTGGGGCTGGCTGCAGGCAGCCAGGGAAGATGGCTCTGATTGTAGGTCAGGCCTAGGGACCATACCCACGCATGAATTTCGTGCACCAGGCCTCTAGTATATTTTATAATAAAGAGGGGATATGCAAATTGACCGTCACATTGTAATGGTCAAGATGGCTGCACCCACAGCAGAGGCTGAGTTCCCATAACAAGCCTTAATGAGCAATCAACAGGGACCTGAGGCTGTGTGGCACTGGGCCAGGGCAGGGGACCTGTGGCTGTGCCCCTTGCTTAATGGGGCTTGATAAGGGACCTCAGACCATGCCCCCCACCTGGTGCTGGGCCAGGGGACCTCAGGATGTGCTCCCCCACCCACCAGGGCTTGATAGGGGACCTTAGGCCCAGGCTGGGGGACCTCAGGCCACACCCCCCCCCCGCCCCAGCACCAGGCCAAGGGACCTGAGGCCATGCCCCCCCCCACCTGGCAGGGCTTGATGGGGGTGGAGCTGGCCAGGTCTAGATCTAGCCCAATGAGGTGGGGGGGGGGGTTGCTGGGTCTGGGTCTTGCTCGATTTCGAGGCTCATGTGGGTGGGTGGGGACTTGACTCTGGTTCCCATGGTGTGCCCCAGTCTCTGACAGAGGAAGATTTTCATTATATATTTTACTAATTTTCTTTCATTCTGATACTTCTATTATGGAGAAAGGGCAAATAGCAATATTAAAACATTTCCTCAAATTAATTTCCTTTTAATGTGCACAAATTTTGTGCACTAGGTCACTAGTTATTTATAATAGCCTAAAGGTGGGGACAACACAGATGTCTATCAACTGAGAAATAGATAAACAAAATGTATTAATACATACTACAACATGAATGAAACTTGAAAACATACTAAGTGAAAGAAGCCAGAGCTTAAAGGCCATATATAGTATGATTCACTTTATATGAAATGTCAAAGAAAGGCAAATCCATAGAAGATAAAAAGTATATTAGTGGTTGCCAGGATCGGTAGGGGTGCAGGTAGCAGTTGGGAGGAATGATAATTAGCTATTAAAGGATACGGGTTTCTTTTAGGGGAGACAAAAGTATTCTAAAATTAGATTATGGTGATGGCTACACAACTCTGTGAATATATAGAAAAACTTCTGAGTTATACACTTAAGATTTTATAGTATGTAAAGTATATCTCAAAAATGTCCTTATAGTAAAGATGGTATTTGCATGCTAGACACCTACAGCAAAATCTGAATAAATAGCTTCTTAAGAATGGCCCCAATTGATATTGCTGTGGAAAAGTTACAGGGTAACCTTTTCTCGGATGACATGGATGTCCTAGTTCTTGATATTTAAGAATTAAGGAAAATTGGACGTGGCTAACCTCAACACAAGTGCAAATGTATTAAATTTATACATTGTATTATTCCCAAGAATTTGCATTTTACATTATGCTATTTCCAAGAATTTGCAAACACTAAAATGTATCAAGATTAGGAAATTCTTAGAAAAATTTTACTGACCATTCTTAGAAAAGTAATTATACCAACATTGTATTTCAGTTCCAGAGCCAACAGAACCTATGTTAGCATAAGCTGGCAAAGACCAGGAAAGCTGCTAGGGAGGAAAATTGGAAATTGAATTAATATTAGCCTCTTGAGCCAGTACATTCATGTGTGGCTCATTGTACTTTTTTGTTTACCTTGAATTGGCTTTGGCCATTAGATGTTGAATTAACCTTTAAAATAAATAGATAGAAATGTATGCTGTATGGAAATGTCCTTGGAGCAATAAAACTTATAAAGTACTTTTCATCATTTATCTTCAAAAATTATTTCTACTGAATGAGTAATTTATTTACTTCCATTCTTAGTATAATGTCCTAATACATTTGTAGCTATTTATTGGTTTTTTCCCCTTTCCATTTTCTTTGACTTAACTTCTTATTTTTTAAGACAAAAAATGTTTATATGTAATACTTTCATATGAACCCTTCTTTTTATTTAGCTTTGAATAAAAGGGTTCATATGTAATACTTTCAACAATAGAGATTTTAAAAAATGAAAGGTATACAAATGACCAAAAAGCACATGAAAAGATACTCAACTATTAGCTGTTAGGAAAATTAAAATCAAATCAAAACTACAATGAAATACCACTCCACACCAGGGTTGATATAATTTTAGATTAGCTTTAAATATAGAAAAGCTCTATTTAGAGCTAAACTAAAGACAGAAAAATCTTTTCCTTTGGGGAAAAATGTAAGAAGGGAAGAAAACAATACCTCTTTTCTTAAATGAAAGGAGAACTCATTCATTCATTCAGGAATTACTTACTGAGTGCCTACTCTGTGCAAGGCATTATGCTAGGTGTTGAGTGTTCCTAAAATAATCAAGGAGATTACTACAAAGCTGAGCTCTGAAATATAGTTTAATGTAACATTACAATGCTATGAATACTGATAGTAGCAAAAAGGTAATACTGGTCTAGGTAAGAGGAAGTAGAACAATTTCATTGAATTCTCTGTGACATAGTGACAAATGGCAACAGACCCTGTTCAAGCCCTGATCATGAGCTGAAGAATGACTACTTTTCCCAGTGGTCAGATAGTAGTGCTTTGAGCTGATGTTCTAGCCAGCTGTTCTTATTTTCGGGATATAACAGCACTGTATTCATATATCAAAAAGAGTAGGTAACAAATACTACATTTCTCCTTTTACTCTTGTCCTTATGCCCTTTTCTTGCACTCTGAATGCTCTAAGCATTCCTATCTCCATTTTGTTTCTCCTTTCATATTACTGAAGAATAGTCTTTATTACTATTGTCACTGATAATTCTTAACAAATCATCCAGTCTCCCATGTTGAGCTTAAAGGACATACATCATGTATGTATAAATATGTACATAAGCATAGTCAACTTTTTATTACACTTTCCCATTCTCTTTTTGCCTATTTAAATTGTTTTAACTATAGTCAATGTGGGGTGAACAGCCTTTTGGTCTGACTCATTTGAGCGTAGTTAGAATATAAGATACACCAGAGGGGGAAAGTGCATCTGTCATAACTTATTAGCCATCTCTCTTATATCAGAAAAGACAACATGACAGGAAAATGAGTCCTTGCCACAAATGCCATGTCTAAAAATCTAAGGTCAAATTGAAAAAATATCTAGGAAAAATGATGGAATTTGCTCATTAGTCAGTAATGCCACTGGTAATCATTTTGGAGGAGAATGGATAACTTCCTAGACACATCTGACTAAGTGATCCAGGAGAGACTGAACTCTTGCTAACAGAGTTTTGTTAAGTTATTAGAAAGTCTCTACGATTTCAACTGGATTAGATATTACGCTATGTTTTTTTTACCTGCTAACCAATGAGTGTAGGTTTGGGAGAAAAATCAAATTAGTTCTAAATAGTATAAAGGAAGTTTATTTTTCTTTCCAAATTTGGGTTGTAGTGAGTTAAATAAAGCATGTGTCACAGTTATATTTAGAAGGCACTCAGAGAAGAGTGTAGTCATCAAAGGAATCAGAGACAGAACATTCAGAGAGGTGGGTGAGGAACATAGGGCAGGTGCTATTGGGAAGCAAAGGGAGCAAGAGTTAAAAAAATAAAAACTGCAATCGTTAATGTTGAATGATACCTAACAGGGAATGTGATTAACATGTGCCTGTTGGATTTAACAACAAGGAGGTCATCCATGACCTTTGATAGTGACATAGTGGGGCAAGGGTCTATTGAAATAGAAGTATGAATGAAGAGTCAGAAAGAAGATAAGGATGCTGACCAGCACTGCTTCAACCCTAGTGGACTAGGATCCCATGCATAACACAAACAAAAAGTAAAGGTTTAGAAAGAAACAAAAGTAATGTCATTACAGATGATATGATTTATTTTTCTACTAAAAAGAAACCCAAGAGAATCTACAACTACTGGGTACATGAATATGAAAATCAAACCTCAGAGTTTGATTTTTGTTCCACAGGCTTAACATGTGTTACCTTATTTAATCCTGTTAATAACTATGATGCATGATGACCATTCCCATTTTATTGATGAGGAAATTGTGGTCCAGAGAGGTTAAGTAAGTAGCACAGTCACTCAACTATATGGGTACAAGGACTTGAGCCCAGGCAGGTCAGCTCTAAAGGCCCACAGTCTAACCACTGCTCTCCATATCTTCAAAGACAGGGAGAGAGTAACTTAGAAAGGACACAGGATACATGGAGTTTTGGGATTTTGGGGTTGTGTTTTTTTATATAAAGACTAGAGGCTCAATGCATGAAATTCGTGCCAGGGTCTCAGCCCTCAACGCCCCTCACAGCCCTGGCTGGCCCTCGCAGCCCCAACTTCTTCCAGAAGGTTGTCTGGAAGGATGTTCGAAAGGTGGTTCAGCTGTTCAGTCTAATTAGTATATTAGCTCTTTATTATATAGGACAAATTTTTGTGCACTCGGGGGAGGGAGGTTCTTCAGCCCGGCCTGTGCTCTCTAGCAATCTGGGACCCCTCGGGAGATGTCCACCTGCTGGATTAGGCCCACTTCCCGCGGGATCAGGCCTAAGCTGACAGCCATACATCCCTATGGCAGCCCAGGGGCCCTCGGGGGATTTCGACTTGCCAGTGGGGAGCAGGCCTAAGCTGCAGTCGGACATCCTTAGTGCTGCTGAGGAGGCGGGAGAGGCTCCCGCCACCACTGCTGTGCTGGCAGCTGGCAACCTGGCTTATGGCTGAGCAGAGCTCCCCCTGTGGGAGCGCACTGACCACCAGGGGACAGCTCCTGCATTGAGCGTCTGCCTCCTGGTGGTCAGTGTGTGTCATAGTGACCAGTCATTCCCAGTCGTTCTGCTGTTAGGGTCAATTTGCATATTACGCTTTTATTATATAGGATAGAGGCCTGGTGCATGGGTGGGGGCCAGCTGGTTTGCCCTGAAGGGTGTCCCGGATCAGGATGGGGGTCCTGCTTGGGTACCTGGCCAGCCTGGGTGAGCGGCTGATGGCTGTTTTTAGGCTGGCCACATCCCCTCCAGGGAGGGGGGGTCCTGCTTGGGTACCTGGCCAGTCTGGGTGAGCGGCTGATGGCTGTTTTTAGGCTGGCCACATCCCCTCCAGGGAGGGGGGGTCCTGCTTGGGTACCTGGCCAGTCTGGGTGAGCGGCTGATGGCTGTTTTTAGGCTGGCCACATCCCCTCCAGGGAGGGGGGGTCCTGCTGGGGTTCCTGGCAAGCCTGGGTGAGTGACTGATGGCTGTTTTCAGGCTGGCCACATCTCCTTCAGGGAGGGGGTCTCTGCTGGGGTACCTGGCCAGCCTGGGTGAGTGGCTGATGGCTGTTTGCATCGAGGCTAGCTGGAAGCTGGTATCTGGGATGTATTTAACTTCTAAAGTTGAAACTTTGTTGCTTTAACTGGAGCCCAAGTCAGTTGCCCCTGACAACCCAGGCTCCCAGCGCTTCCTTGAGCCCAAGCCTGGAAGCAGGTATCTGGGGTTTATTTATCTTCTATAATTGAAACTTTGTTGCCTTGAGCGGAGGCCACAGCTGGCCTAGGCAGACAGGAACCTTAGCTTCCTGCATCACTGGGGCAAGACTCCTGCTGTTCCAGCTCTGTGGCTGCTGGCCACCATCTTGGCTGGGTTAATTTGCATATAGTCGCTCTGGTTGGTTGGTGGGCATGGTGATTGGCTGGTGGGCGTGGGTTAGGTGTAGGAGAGTGACACCAATTTGCATATTACTCTTTTATTAGATTAGATAGGAAAATGTTGAGTGGGTGTATGAGTGATGGGAAGAGTGGGACTGGTTAATAGAACTTAATTCTGGAAGAGACAGAACAATGAGTTTATTCTTGGTCAGAAGAAAGGACCCCTCTTCCTGTCACACTAGTTCAAGGGTTGTTATGTCTGAACAAACATCAGAGTTTGAAGGAAGGCATTTCTGTTGCTCTAATCCTGTTGACAATTGCTCTCTGAGTACTTGTTATAGGCAATACTGCATTAGGAGCAATTCCTTTAATTTTTGTGACAAGTGGCGCAGTTTCTCTAGCCAGAGGCTTCTCTTAGGTCAGCATGCATTTTTCACTTAGTTCATCCAAGTGGTGCCTTTAGAGAGGATTTACTGTAGGGAAGATCGGTCAGGGAACATGCCGATGACATTTTTGAGTCATTGTATTTAGTTGGATTTAGGACAGAATAAAAGCCTCGCAGCTGATGAATTTAAAAACAAAACAAAACAAAAAAACCTACCGGACTGATATCACCTTCTTGTCATGCCTCAGAAACAGCACAGGTTTTTTGATATATAAACAGAAAATGGAGATTTTAAACAATCGGATCAACATTGTTTAATTGGCATCGAGTTAAAGACTATAGTCAAGCATGAACCTCTAACAAGGGAAGCATCCACATAACTGCACATCACAGAGTGGATCCTGAAGTGTCTCCAAATGCTGTTGTACACTAATACTAGTAGGCAGATGGTAACCAACAGACATTCATGGGACGAAAAAAATCAAATATTTTTTAGGACATAAAACACATTTTGACACCTTCAAACAAGTGCCAGAAGAATTTGGCAAAAGACATTCTAGCAAACACCGAAGTCGCAGTCAACCAGGATTCTGTGTGCTCAGCTCACAGTCAGTCATGTACATGCACACCACCAGTGCAGCACTTAGGATAATGCTCCGAATGTAAAAGTGTTCAAATTTGAACTTGGACCAAGCGTAAGTGGTATACGACCTGTTCCAAGGTCAATTTCATTGCTTAGTGATTGTAGATCCTTTAAGAATCTGTATGGCCTTTTGTCAGCATGACCTGGCAAGACAACAAAAATTTTAAACCATAGATTTATGTAGAGCGTCCTCTGGGTATCGGCACCATATATTTTATCTCTGTCAGCCCAGAGTTAACTTTAACAACGTGGTTGCAGGCTCTTTGGGGCTTGGATTAAACTTTCAACCTGTTGCGTGTGCTGGTAGGAATTCAGCAATTCTACATGTAGGACAAGGTCTTCAGTAAATATGGAAATGGACAAGAGGAGGATTCTAACAAGAATTAATAGCATCTTGATAAGCCAACAGAGGGCCTTAAAAATCACGAGTATAGATGGAAACAAGGTAGAAAATCAGTTCTCTTAGCTGAGTGCAGGGAAAATGGACTCCAAATAACAAGCAACCAGTTGCTAGGTTAGAGCTAAACTGAGCCTGATACAGAACTCACCAGTATTATACTAGTGCTTCTTAAGTCCCCTCTTCCCTTTGCCTCCAAAGACTATCCCAAAGGCTGGACAGAGAGCTAAACCTGAAAGTAGTTAAAGTCACTGAGGATTCAGTGTGGAGGTTGGGGTGGTGGTGGAGGGACAGGGAAGAAGGCAAGCCACACCTCTCTTTGCCCCAACAGTGCTAAGGGGGACATATTGTCCCGAGATAGATAGGCACCTAAGCCCATCAACTCCCACAGAGTATGAAAGAGAACTTTGCTTTGTGTCTATAATCCCTTATTGCAAAAATAACTGCTGCTAGTGCAAGTGGCAAATGAGAGGAATTTAACTCTGTTTACCAGTCTTTAGAAGTCTGTGAACTTGAGTGTAGGCCAAATAGGCATTTAGGGAAAATACAGACATTATTTAGTCAGGGCCACAAAGCATGTAAGTAACTAGTTAGATAATTCTAACTGAAAGACCTAAAAAAATAAATGACCTTGTTGAGAAAGCAGGGTTGCGTGAACAGTAGCCATCCCTGCATGATTGGTGACCTTTTAAGGTTCTACTGTGGTAAATCATGTACTTTTCCAGTAGAGCAGATTCAATTAGACACCTGCCTGAAGAGTATATTTTTCATTGACTTTTGATTATCAAAATTGGGATCTTTTTGATGCCCGGACTATTGCCAAGAAAACAAGAGTAAACAAGAGACTGCAGCCTGGCTAAGTTCCAGAATCCCATGTGACCAGGCAAACTCCTGGTATTTTTCTGACCACCAGTATTAGATATGCTATATCTGTGGCCTACTTTTTTTCCTGTATAAGTGCTGCATAGGAAAATTTATACTCCAGATCAAATATGTAAGAATGAACCATGGTCATCATTTACTGAACACTTAGTAGATACCAGACACTGTGCTAAGCCCTAAATACGAATGAGCTTACTTAATTATTACAAATCCTTAGGGACAAACTATATACTCCCATATTATAGAAGCTAGGTTTAGAAAGATTAAATAACTTGCTCAAAGTCACCCAGTTGTCATCAGAGCCAGAATTTGAACTCAAGGAGTTCGACTGCAATGCCTATGATTTTCATCATTATATTCTACTAGGAGCCCGGTGCACAATATATTGTGCACTCAGGGGTCCCTCAGCCTGGCCTGTACCCGCCCAACCTGTGGCCTGCCACCCGCCCATCGGCCCCGCCCACCTCACACACCCCAGCCCGTCACCTGTCCTGTACACCCCGCTCACCCTGCTGCCTGCACTACACCTGCCTCCACGGTTCGGCTGCCAGCCTCCATCTTGGCTGAGTTCATTTGCATACAGCCACTCTGATTGGATGGTGGGCGTGGCTTAGGCAGCCGTAGAAATGGTCAATTTCAATATTATGCTTTTATTAGAGTAGACTAGAGGCCCAGAGCATTAAATTCGTGCACAGGTAGGGTCCCTAGTGGCTGCTGCTGGCTGCAGGGGAGGGGGACCCCCTTCCCCTGGCTGCCTGCTGCCACTGGCTGGGGGGAGGGGCTGTGGGCAGTTGGCTGGCCAGCCCCACCCCCGGTCGAAGGGACAATTTGCATATTAGGTTTTTATGTTATAGGATTGCCTTTTTCTCTTTCCACTTTTGAAATTAACTCAGAACTAAAATAAGTTTTAAATATTGAAATTGTAGTTTTCTGAGAGAGAAGTCTTACAAAGCAAATAGAAATGGGATAATGGATTGAAGCCTCGATTGAATATACACAATGCAAATTATAATACATGAAAATATTAAGCATGGAGCTCATGCATGCCATGTTGAGAAAGAGGTTCGTGTGAGAAATGTCATTTGTGATATTTATTGAGTCTCCTCTTAAAAGAGAATTTGTCTTTTACCATCAGTTGGAAAAGCTTTATGATCTATTTTCTGGCCAGCTGGAATATTAAAAAGCTTCCCACTGCTTCTGGCCATATAATCTGTGGAATAGGGGCAGAGAAACCATTCAAGAAAAAACAAAAGAAGATGTCTTTGGTTTCTCTAATGTCTTTATAACATTCAGGTAAACTTAAAGTTAAGGCAGATGAGGGTGTAATGTGGTAGGGGAATACCATAGAAATAGCCACCAAATACTGTAGTACATGAAATAGAACAAAAGAGCCTTAACATTATCAATGTTGTGTCTATATTTATGAAAACCTATGAAGAGAGATGATGGACTAGCTATAACACCCAGTTTCCTCCCCTCCTCCTCTGTGGAAGGGGGCCTTGAACAGAACTTTATATTTTTGCTCATTTCAAGGAATTCAAAGACAACCTTCCTGGACACAACCTAGCACCATTGCTTTTGTCAGCTAGGGCAGGTTGCTGAGTGTGCAGCCCCTGCCCCCCAGGCAGGTGGGAGCCCAGAGCACAAGGGTGTCAGCTTGTGGGTGTTTAATCACTCTGCCAGGACTTCTGATTAGGACACTTTATCAAACTAACATGCTTCAGGGCTTCTCCTTTCTTCACTTTTTATACTGGCTTTTTTTGTCAGAACTTTAAAATAACCTGCTGCTAAAGCAGGAACTTTTTACCATTTTAACAGAGAATGAATAGATGTCGCCCTATTTCATTCCAGGCCATTCTTTCCCCTCCCACCTGTCTCAGACTTTGCATCTTCCCCTCCTCCCCAGAATTCCTTGTCCAGCACTTCCCCCTCCTCCTTTCTCTGTAACCTCAAGTCAGAGTGGGACAGAAAACTGTAGGATCTCACTCAGACTTTCCACCAGTCAAACTATCACAACCTTTTGCGGTCTTCTTCACCTTCTCTTGTTTGGGGAATGAAGTGGGGTTCATAGTGCCACTGAGATTTGCTGACTGGAAGAGTTTCCTGTGATGATAGCATTTAGCTAGATTTAAAAAGCGAAACAAGCTTGCTTTTCCTCAGCATCAGGTTTTGTTACCACAAAGCTTGAGAACGAAGCTTACAGGGAGCTAGAAATTTTACTGAGCCAATCCGTGTTTGCTTCATTCAGCCAGGGCTTTGGAGTCATTAAGCACTCCTGTTGCGGAAAGACCAGAAAAACTAAGCGAAGCTCTTTGAAGGAGTGGAGAAAACATGGTTTTAATCACGCGCGGTCTCCGGGAAATGTTCCAAATCAGAGCAAAGTAACACTCGGGAGCCCTTCCTCATATATGCTTCCCGAGTTAATCTTATTACAAATGTGTTCCCTTCCTCCAGGCCCTAGACTAGGAACTGAAACTCCCAACCTCCCTTTCCCCAGGTGTTCCAAGGATTCCACCCATCTTAACAATCTACCCTTTCCCAGGTGTTCCAAGGTTACTGTGTCAGCTAACAATCCACCCTTCCCTCAGGGCAGTGATTCTGCTTTGTTTCGCTAATCCAGTTTTGGTGAAGGAGGCAGTGCCTCAACTGAAGGTCATTTCCCCCAGAACATCAAGGCTACCTTTGAATTAGCCCTTTTTCCTTCTCACTCCCACTAAGCGGTGCCAAATTACAGAATAAATCATAGCAGTAACACTTGGTGGTTTCCGTTGAACGTATGTATATACGGTTGCCCCAGGAAAAGTATGTAAACATAAAAATAAACAAATAGTAGAGACAGAATGAGGTGGCTTTGTGATTCTGCTCTTCTTCAGACCCTGTCTCTGGGTGTAGTATTTCGTTATGCAAATCATCTCATAGCACTGGTTTCCCCTGTGCTCCTCCCCTGGCCCCCCCAGTTCAACAAAAATTAACTTCATTTAATTTTAAAACATCATTATTATAATGACCACACATGTTTGTTCTCTTTTAGTCTCTCTAAAATTATGCCAAGGATTTCTTTTTGGGAAGTACACACTTAAAGCAAACATCAGCTATCAACCTCTCTGTTGGTTTCCCACATTCAAGTCTCCCTTTGAGATGAGGCCAGGCCGTCACTACAGAGTATTTCGTGCCTCATTCCTCCATTCATTCATTCATTACGAGAAGCCAGAGAGTGAAGAAAATGAGTAAGACATAGTCTTAAAGAATTTATAATCCCAAGGAGCCTTTTGATTAGCAGGGGAGACAAATTACCTAAGAATCTAATCTGATTTAAAGGTTAAATTGCCACAGTAATTCAAACAGCCCTTGAGATAGCGTCATAAATGACAGACCTGTCTCCAGGTCTCAAGAGAGGTGTCCTCCATCCACCTGAGTGCCGACTGCTCTGCTGGGGCGCATGGTTGAAATGTGTGGCTGTGGGTTGCTTGACCAGAACCCAGTAGCACTCTGACCAACGGGGCCTCACTTTGGCTTCTACTGGTCACCTAACGCGGAGCCTCTGCCCCATGCATCTGCTGTCCACATCACCCCTTTGAAATCTCTCAGTGTCCGTGCCTTAGGGGAACTATGGGAGCTCACAACACCTCAACTGCAGGCTCTTCTCTGCCAGCCCTTCTTCTGAGCCACTGGGTCTGTGTGCACGTGGTGGTGGAGGTCACCTGTGCACTGATCTTGTCCTGGAGTCCCAGACAGACAGGGAGGGAGCGCAGGCCTGCAGCCTTTGGTTTCACCCTCACTTATTTGCCACACCAATTTCTCTGCATGCTGAGGAGCCTGGGCTGCTTTGCTGCCCTTCCCCCCACTTCCCGGAGCCTGAAGAACAAGGCTCTCTCTTACACTCCATCCTCTTCCTTCCATGGGCCTGGCCAGAGCGGCTGACCAGGTGAATGGAACAGCTGCACTCCCTTTTGTGTAGGTTTGTTGGTAGATGGAGCAAAGGGAGAAGTAAAGGATTTACGGAAATCCTCTCTTAAGGCTCCTTGGCGGACAAGGCTACTGTGGTATCATCTACCTTGTTCTTTCTGCCCTCTGTTGCCAGGAAACTTGCAGCACCTCCTGTGAGGGGAGTGCACCTGTTGCCCCTTGATGTGGAGTTCAGACATGTGGCTTTCTTTGGCCAGTGGCATGTAACAGGATGAGATATAAGCCACATCAGAGCAAAAGCTTTAAGAGTCAGGGCAGGTTTCCACCAGTCCTCTTGCTCTGTTCCTTCTGCCATGAGAGTGACATGACCAAAATAGGGGCCTCTTCTTCAGCCTGGTTGAAAGAATAAGACATGTGAGCAGCAGCCCACCTCATATTGACCTGCGGCCAAACCGTAATGTGAGTCAGAAGTAAAATTTTGTTGCTAAAAATCACTGAGATTTGGGGTTATTTATTACTGCTGCAAAGCTGACTAACATACTCCATAATGTTTTGCATATCAAAGCCAAATGTCACTTCCTTTTTCCTATTTATATCCCTCCTCTAATAAATCTAATCTCTCCCCAAGCAGATGGATGCCGGTGAGCTAGATAGGGTGAAGGTTATGCATTCAGAAAGGCCAAAGAATAAGCATCTTAATTCTTTTCGAAGTATTGCCATATGACATAGAGGAACTTCATGTGGAATATAATTTAAACTGTGGCTCTTGGTTTTTGTTTTGCTCTGAAAGAAGGAAGTAATCATCGTTTTGTAAATAAGTGGAGGTTTATGCTATGCATTCAAGGCACCCAGGTGAAAATTAGAAAGTGGTGTGTATGCCTGTGTGTGAGAAAGTGGTGTGTTTTTTTTTTAAAAAAAAGGAACATCTGTAATAATCTGAACAATAAAGATTTATTTTTTAAAAAACAGTTGTTTTTAAAGGATAAAAACCTGTCCTGGCTGGTGTTGCTCCGTGGTTAGAGTGTCAGCCCGGGCACCAAAGGGTCAACAGTTCACTTCCCGGTCAAGGGCACGTACTGACGTACAAGTTTGATCCCCAGCCCTGGTTGGGACGAGTGAAGGAGGAAGTCATTTGAAGTATCTCTCTCACATTGGTGTTTTTCTCTCTTCCCCTTCCTTTCACTCTCTCTTAAAAAATATCAATGAAAAAAAAAATCCTCAGATGAAGATTAACAACAGAAACAAAAAGGATAGAACCTTAACTATTTGAGGTTATACTCTTGTTATAAGATACTAGGGGCCCAGTGCACAAAAATTTGTGCACTCGGGGGTGGGGGTCCCTCAGCCCGACCTGTGCCCTCTTGCAGTCTGGGACACCTCGGCGGGGATGTCCACCTGCTTGACATGCCTGGCCAGCCTGGGTGAGGGGCTGAGGGCCATTTTCAGGCTGCCCACAGCCCCTTCAGGGTTCGTGCACTGGGGGGTGGGAGGGCTGGTGAGTGCAGGCCTGGACGTTTCCCACCGGAGGGCCCACGATTGCACACGCCTGGTGGGCCCCCACTGCTGAGGGGACACACCTGGCGCAGAGTTGGGTGGCAAGCCAGGGGCGGACACTGGTACAGGATCCCTCGGTGGGGCCCTACTGCTGAGCAAACACACCCGGGGTGGAGCTGGGCAGTGGACTGGCTTCGGATTCTCTGCACTGTGCAGCAGACGCTCCCGCACGCCCTGTGGAGGCCCCTGGGGGACAGATGAAGGTAGCGGACCCTGGATGGGTGCTCCTGCACACCCTGCAGAGGCCCTGTGATCCTGCATGCCCCGGGGAGGCCCCCAGGGGGTGGAGCCAGGCAGTGGACCCAGGACAGGCACTCCTGGATGCCCCGAGGAGGCCCCAGACCAGACCCCCCCTCCCACTGAGCTGACACACCTGGCACAGCTATGCCGGCCGGCCGTGGAGGCTCCCAGTGCAGAGCTGCCCTGCCAGCCTCCATCTTGGCTGGGTTAATTTGCATACAGCCGCTCTGATTGGCTGGTGGGCGTGGCTGTGAGCAGAGGCTCAGCCAGCCTAGGCAGGCAGTTGCAACGGAACCCTCTGGTTTGCTCTAGCTCCATGGCTGTTGGCCTCCATCTTGGCTGGGTTAATTTGCATACAGCTGCTCTGATTGGCTGGTGGTAATGGTCAAATTTGCATGTTTCTCTTTTATTATATTAGATAATATAGAGAAGAAGGCACCAACTCATTCAGTGACAGATGAATTCTGGGTTGTGATTCCAGACTCAGGGTCTGCTGTTTGTGGCCAACCATATCATCTCTTCTGTCCTTATTTGTATGGTTTAACAAACACCAAGAATTCTCCTGTTTTTCATTCTATTGTATTTCAGGAATTTGCAGGCATGTAAGACTTACTTAGTGGTGACTACACCTGCTGTTTACTTACTTATGCCAGAGGCAAACAAAAGAACTGTTGGTCCCATAATGATCATTTTAGCTACAGCTGTGCATCCATGGTAATCAGCACAAGCAGATTAATTTTGGAAAAAGTGGGAAAATGTAGCTTTTTTCTTTAGAAATGCTGAGGATTCTGCTGGATTTGAACGATTGGAATTTTCCTGCCACTATGGTTCGTTTCTGGTTTTGTATATAGAACTGCTGACCATTTTCTATTTGAGAAAAAAACATTTCGCCATGCTCAAACCTGGGATTTTCTAAGAAACAAAAAAAAGTGATAGTCCTAACTTCAGATACTTGGTTGTGATAGACAAAATTTACAGCTAGATCTGATGATGGGTTTGCAGGTCCATTGTCTCATGAGTAAATAAATTATAAACTATTAAGAAAACAATAATGTAAGGCCTAATCATTTATAAAGTAACTAGAGGCCCGGTGCACGGATTCGTGCAAGGGCGGGGTCCCTTGGCCTGGCCTGTGCTCGCTCACAATCCAGGACCCTTTGGGGAATGTTGGATAGCTGGTTTTGTCCTGATCCCCGCAGGCCCGATCCAGACAGGAGGGAGACACATCTAGCGTCTGTTCCCTGGTGGTCAGTGTGCATCATAGCAACCCATGAATGGGTCGTTTGGTTGTTTGCTCACTTAGGCTTTTATGTATATGGACTAGAGGCCCAGTGCACAAATTTGTGCATGGCTGGGGTCCTGTCAACCCCTGATTGGAGTGGGGGAGGGGCGATAGAGGATGGGGTAGGCCCAGGGGAGGGGGTGTGGGAGGTTGGCTCCACCCCCGATCAAGGTGGGGGGGTCAATGGGTGCCAGGGCTGGCCAAGAGGGGTGTGAACCACAGGCAGTTAGCTGACCAGCCCCCCCCCATTGTGGGGGGGCCTGATTGGGAGCAGGGCTAGCTGGGAGGAGGGGCCACAGAAGGTTGGGGGGGTGATTGGGGCCTGATTGGGCCGGTTGGCCACCGCAGTGCATATCATAGCAACTGGTCATTCTGGTTATTCCAGTCATTCCATCATTCGGGTCGCTTGGGTTTTATATATATATGTATATATATAGATTAATTGTGTGCTATAAATTTAGAAAGAAAAAAAGATGGAATATGAAAGATATAGTAATAGATATTCTAGTTTATTCTAATACAGTCAAATGCTAGCTTACATTATAAGAAGATAATAAGTGGACCACATTTTATTCAAGACAAAACATACTGAGTGGAATTCGTTTCATTAAAAGAAAAATTAGGCTGACAGTGTCTATATAAGCAAATGCAATGAGAAAAAACTGCTTTTTCTGGGTCAGATTTCAGAATAGATCCTGCTTAAGAAAGAAAATCATACCTTGCTGATCCCCAGAAAGGCAGAAAGTGGGCAGCCACCTACCCTGGTTCTCCTGAGGAGCAGGTCCCTACCCTGTCACTCATTTAGCATCTGCATGTTTGCTTTCTCTACAGCAGTCACATGTGCTGTCTCCTGTTCTCCCAACACACCTTTCTCTGGATATTCCACTGATCCTTGTGCATCCAATTTTATTCCAGAGCGATAGTATTCAATCCTTATACTCAGAATACTAATGAAGTCATGAGTTTCCTTTTAGTACATAGAATATATGCACTGAAAATGTTCTGCTAACCTGAACACGGAATGCTCGGTGGTTCCTATAGCTTGGCAGATGGGAGATACATATATATCCTCCATGCCTCTGTTTGTTTGCTGGAATGTCCTTCATTTCTGTCTTTCTCCACGGTCCATTTGAATGCCATTTCCTATGTGAAGCCACCCTCATTTTCCCCTGGCCCCCGGCATTAGCACTCTCATTTCTGCATTCTGATAGCATTGAATTATTATTTTCCTCATAGAGGGTTTTTGTGATAGTTTGCTGTATATTATAGTTACTTGTATATATTGTAGATTTCTCCTAGTAATGATGATGGTGATAGCAGTTCCCATATGTTGAGACCTTTGTGTTTGCCAGCCTCTAGACTAAACACTTTATACCTCAGGGTAACTCTGTGAGTTAAATACTAACTTCGACAAATGAGGAAATTGAGACTAAAAGAGCTCAAGCAAGATGGGCTGAGGTCATACTAGTAGAGCTAAATATAAAGCTGGGATTGAAACCAAATCTGTTCAACTTCAGAACCAATGTTTTTAATCACCCTCTATTACTCAATTATGAACTTATTAAGGTTATGCGTTGAGGGGGAATGGAGGAAACTCACATTTACTGAGTATCTAGTCTGACTAGAGGCTTGCAGGTTTATTATTATCACATGAGGTAATATTTTTATAAGAGGGTTGTAGTTCACTATGGACAAAGTTAAAAGGCAAGTAATAGACTTTTGAGAAGATATTTGCAGTACATGTAACTGGCAAAGGGTTGAGAACCAGAATAATTTAACAATTAAGGAAATATAAGTTAAAACAATGAGATACCATTTCATATCCATAGTGTTGGCAAAAAATTAAAATGCCTGACATCTAGTGTTGATAAGTGAGAATGCTCCCACCGTGTTTGGTACAAAAGAAAAGGATACACAGCTCTGGCAAGCAGTTAGGGATGGGAAGATTATCATACCCTGTGTCTAGCTACTTCACTTCTAGATGTGTGCCCTAGAGCAACTCCCAGGAAGCATGTTCAGTGCCAGTGTTATTTGGGGAATGGATACATTGTGGTGTTTTCATACAGTAGAAAATCATAGCGACTTAAAACAAATGATCTGCCAGACATCTGTTATTTTTTTTCTGTAATCTTCTCTGTGATTGAAATATTTAATAACTTTAGACAAAATAAAAGATGAAACAAAACCTAGAATCCAGACCATGTCTTCTATGCTCTAACACTTTATTTTTTGTTTGTTTGTTTTTTGTTGTTCTAACACTTTAATAAATGTGTATTTACTTATTTATTTGTGGGTTTGGTTCCAGACCACCACAATAAAGCAAGTCTTGCAGTAAAGCGAATCATATAATCTTCTTGCTGGTGGAGGGTTTTGCCTTCAGTTTGTAAAAAATGCAGCACCTGTGAAGTGGAATAAAGCAAAGAGCAGTAAAATGAGGTACTTGTAAATGAGGAAAATGAGGCTCAGAGAGGTAAAGTATAACTTCTTTCCTTTTTTAAAAAATCCTTTATAATCCTCACCAGAAGATATTTTCCCATTGATTTCTAGAGAGAGTGGAAGGGAGGGGGAGATACATACAGAAACATCCATATGAGAGACACACATCGATGGGTTGCCTTCTGCATGCGCCCCAACCAAGGGCCAGGGATGGAGCCTGCAACTGATGTACACGCCCTTGACTGGAATCACACCCAGGACCCTTCAGTTCTCAGACCATTTTCTCTGAGTAAATGTTTTGCTCAACATCATGGCTTAGGAGTCCGTTGTCAGGCTGTCATTGTTAGTGCCTCGTTTGCAGAAATTTCTTTGACAACCTCCTCATGGGAGGTTCTGGGGGATCTAACAAAATCCCGGGAGGTGAAGGTGTCCTTGGATATCTGCTGTCTGGGTGATAGCTACATTTAGAAGGTAGGGACCTGCCCCTGATCTCAACCTGGGAATGGACATAATTGGTGAGGCCCAAAGAAGGGAGTTTTGTGTCTCCCTCTCACAACATGCCTGCTTATCTACAGATCTAACAGAGAAGCTACTGGAACTCTGCCCATTTCCTACTTATCTCCCATCTTTCTTTCCCAAAAACTCACCCCATCCATTTATTCCAAACATCATCTCAAAAAATTTAACCTCCAGCATCATTTTTCTGGCCTGCAGCCATTACATAATGAACACATACACCTCAGAACTTTGTGACACTAATTTGATAATTACTTTCTTGTATGGAAAACTACATGCTGCTCTGCAAATAGTGCTAGACCACCCAGAGGTGTGAAGGCTGGGCTCTTCCATTTCGAGTATGGCCCTGAGCAAATCTCTCTACCCCTTCCTATTAGAAGGAAGGTAAGCTCATTGGTATGCGGGAGCCAGCCTGTTTTCACTCACAAAATCTGGTCATTAAATTTCAGTAATATTATGAGCTTTCTTAATGTAAAACAAATTATTCAAACATCAGAATATTTCATTATTTTATTTCCTGCCCTCTCTTTTTTAATACATTTTTATTAATTACAGGGAGGAAGGGAAGGTGAGAGAGCGAAATAGAAACATCAGTGATGACAGATAATCATTGATCGGCTACTGCACAGGGGTTTGAGCCTGCAACTCGGGCATGTGCCTGACCAGGAATCAAACTGTGACCTCCTGGTTCATAGGTTGATGCTCAACCACTAAACCACACTGGCTGGACTCCTGTCCTCTTTTTTCTTTTTTTAAAATATATTTTATTGATTTTTTACAGAGAGGAAGGGAGAGGGATAAAGAGTTAGAAACATCGATGAGAGAGAAACATCCATCAGCTGCCTCCTGCACACCTCCTATTGGGGATGTGCCTACAACCAAGGTACATGTCCTTGACCGGAATCGAACCTGGGACCCTTCAGTCTGCAGGCCAACGCTCTATCCACTGAGCCAAACTGGTTAGGGCAACCTGCCCTCTTTTTATGTTAAAATATACATAACAAAGTTTATCATTTCATCCATTTTTGAGTCTACACTTCAGTGTCATTAAGTGCATTCACATTGCTATGCAACCATCTCCAGAACCTTTTCATCATCTTGAACTGGAACCCTGTTCCCCATTAAACAATAATTCCCCTTATCTCCTCCCTGAACCCCTGGTAACCATGGTTTCACTTTCTGTCTTTGAACCTGACTTCTCTAAGTACCTCACAGAAGTGAAGTTATACAATATAGGGTGCCCCCAAAAAATGTGTCTTTAACAGCTGATAGCTCAATTTTGAAAAGGAAATATATTTTAATAAACTCTGCCTTTATAATTATTCAAAGTGAGTGTATACATTTTTTGGGACACCCTATATTTGTCCTTTTGTGTCTGGCTTATTACACTTAGCATAATGTTTTCAAGGTTCATCTTTGCTGTAACGTGTCAGAATTTCATTCATTTTTAAGGCCAATAATTGCATTTCGTGTGTGTGTATATAATATATTTTGTTTATTCATTCATTCATTGATGGACATTTTGGTGGTTTCTACCTTTTGAGTGTTGAGAACATTGCTGTTCGAATATTGTTCAGGTCTCTGTTTTCAGTTTTTCTGGGTATGCCTAGAAGTGAAATTGCAGGATCATATGGTAATTCTATGTTTAATTTTTGAGGAACCACCATACTGTTTTCCACAGTGGCTATACCATTTTATATTTCTACTTGCATGGTAGGAGAGTTCCACAGTTTCTTCACATTCTTACCAACAGCTATTTTCTGGGGTTTTTGTTTTTGTCTTTTGTTTAATAATAGCCATCCTAGTGAGTGTGAAATGGCATCTCATTGTGGTTTTGATTTGCATTTCCCTAATGATTAGTGATGTTGAGCAGCTTTTCATGTGCTCACTGGCCATTTGTATGAGTCCTTTGGAGAAACCTCTATTCAAGTCCTTTGCTACCATGTTTTCTGGCGTATGAGATGACTTTTTAACCCAGGAAAATCTTCTCAAAAGTCAGGGGTTGTCAATGGAGCCAGACAGAGACCGCAAATGTCTCCAGTCCTCCTTTTTGTGCCGTATACATCTCTGTCCGTACTTTTTAACCCAGGAAAAATCTTCTCAAAAGTTGGGGGTTGTCTTATATACCCAGTCATCTTATACGCCGGAAAATACGGTAATTACTTGTTAGGGTTGGGTTTTTTGTTTTTTTTTAGGGGGTAGGTTGTTGTTGAGTTGTAGATGTTCTTTATATATTCCGGATATTAATCCCTTTTCAGATACATGATTTATGAATACTTTCTCCTATTCCTGCCTTTTGTGAGCTAGTCAAAAACACAGAAAATATCAAAACCTATAGTATAGAACCTCGAAGGCTATGGGTACACCTGCGGCCCGAGCGCAGCCGGATGGGACACGGATAGGCCTTTCTCACTGGGGCCAAAGCATCCTAGAAACTATTTTCAGGGATTTGTCTTCGTGCCTTCCTGTATCTGCAACTTTTCCTGCTGCGCATCAGTACTGTTTCCATAATAACATTAATGATAAAAAGGTGGTGTTGTAGGTGGTGGGAACTGCTCCTGGTGTCTGACCGGTGGGGTCAGAGCCAACCTGGGTTCAGCAACCTCGGCACTTGGGTTCCAGCTAAGAAAAAAATTCAGAGCCAAGGCCCAAATTTACTAGAGAAGATTTATTTGAGCAAGCAAAGAGAAAGGAAACTCTAAGACAAGCATGTCAAACTCAAAGGCTAACACAGGCCAAATAGACAAGGTTCAAGTTTATGTGGGCTGCAAAAAAACAAAAGCTTCAATTTCATAGAAACATAGGTTTGTTTCCATAGAGACATGCTGAACACAAAGGGCTGAAATAAATGGGTAAGCTAACATAAAATAACATCATTTTAATAAAAATTAATATTTTTCTTGAACATCACCTTGACAGACACTGAATAACTGCACAAATTAATAAGCGTAATGCAAATAAACCTATTTTTCTTGTTCTCCGAAAGCGAAATATTTCCTGTTGCGCACACCCAACAAGTCAGTCCGACTAATGACGTGGCAATCGGCTGCTAAAATGTTCGCTGCTAGTTTTAGTGGAGAGAAATGGTGCGCCTGCGTGTAAGCCATGTAAGGGAAATGAATGCAACATGATTACAGTAATCAGTCATTAGCGAACATTGTAGTTTGTTAATAATAATTATGTTTAACAGGATATTGTAAAAATTAAGTTATAAAATTTTTATTAAAATGTTTCTTACATACCGTTATATTGGCTGGGCTGCAAAAAATATTCATTGTGGGCTACATGTGGCCCATGTGCTGAGAGTTTGACATGCTTGCTCTCAGGGAAATCTCGAGCTCAATAAACTGCCTTGGGGAGTGGCTAGGATTCCTTTTAAACCCTCGGAGGAGAATTCACTGCTTTCTTTTTCAGAGTAACATATCAGGGCCTGGCCTGTCATCTCCTGTCCTTGCATGGAAGTTAGATGGTATTTTCCTCCAGCCCGTCTCCCTCGTTCTCCTCTACCAATGGGGGTCTTCCAAAAAAAAAACTTATACAAACTTAAAATAAATTATAAGTTATAGTAACAATATACTAAAAAACACATTGAGATACCATTGCACACCCACTAGGATGGCTGTTACTAAATAAAAATCCCAGCCAGAACCAGTTTGGCTCAGTGGATAGAGCGTCGGCCTACGGACTGAAGGGTCCCAGGTTCGATTCCGGTCAAGGGCATGTACCTTGGTTGTGGGCACATCCCCAGTAGGGGGTATGCAGGAGGCAGCTGATCGATGTTTCTCTCTCATCAATGTTTCTAACTCTCTATCCCTCTCCCTTCCTCTCCGTAAAAAACCAATGAAATATATATTTTTAAAAATCCCAGAAAGCCCTGGCCAGTATAGCTAAGTGGTTAGAGTATCTGCCCACACACTGAAGGATCTCAGGTTCAATTTTAGGTCAAGGGCATTTACCTGGGTTGCAGGTTTGATCCCTGCTCCAGTTAGGGCACCTGTGGGAGGTAACCAAGCAATGTGTCTCTCTTACATTGATGTTTTTCTCCTTCCCTCTTCCCCTTCCTCCCTCCCTCTCTCCTACTCCCCAAAAAGCAATGGAAAGATGTCCTCAGGTGAGGATTAAACAAAACAGAAAATAACTATTGGTAAAGAGGTGGAGAACTAGAACTCTCACTTTATTGGTATCTATTCTCTTGAGGTTATTTACATCTGTTATTCTGAATGGTGGAAATACTGTATGATGGAGTACTATTGTGCCTTTTCCCCCAACTCTGAGTACAGTAACTTCATACTGTTAGCATAAAATCGGTCAGTAGCAATATTTACATCATAGAAATCGGCAAACACTACAAATCTGAGTTTAGTTTATTGTTTTCTTGATTGACTAAACTTAAGTGACAGAAAATATTAATTCGTTGTCTATGTCTGTTACACAGTGAATAGTACAAACACTTGAGAAAATACTCTTCTAATATTTGAAAACTATTAATTTAGCAAAGAAGTCACTCATTATTGAGAACTGAATGAAGTTCCACCGTATGGCTTTGTTATTTCACTTTTGTCTTATTGTTAAAGTAAAGGAAAATATTAATTACATACATTTCTGGTGAACCTACATCAGAGAGCTGGTTGTTAAAGATTTACAAACGAACCAGAAACACCAATCAGAAAGGATATATGCATCCCTATGTTCATAGCAGCACAATTTACCATAGCTAAGATTTGGAAACAACCTAAGTGCCCATCAGCAGATCAATGGATTAGAAAACTGTGGTACAGCTACACAATGGAATACTATGCTGCTGTATAAAAGAAGGAATTCTTACCATTTGCAGCAGCATGGATGGAACTGGAGAGCATTATGCTAAGTGAAATAAGCCAGTCAATGAAAGAAAAATACCACATGACCTCACTTATTTATGGATAATAAAGACCATTATAAACTGATGAACATAAACAGATACAGAGGCAGAACAGCATTGAACAGACTGTCAAACTACAGCTGGAAGGCTCGGAGGGTTGGGGGGGTTAAGAGATCAACTGAAGGACTTGTATGCATGCATATAATCATAATCAATGGACACAAGACACTGGGAGGTGTGGGATGAGGGAGAAGGTCAAGGGGGAAAAATGGAGGCTTATTTGCAATACTTTAAGCAATAGAACAAAATTTAAAAAAAAATTTATAAATGCCACCGAGTAAGCTCCACACCAGCAAGAACTTGGTCTTGTTCATCACTGTGAACATGACACCCAGAAAAGTGCCTGACTATTTAACAAGTAAAGATAAAACTTCCAAGTGTCTCAGTTTCTCATCTGTGAACAGAGGATACTGTGCCTAAGCTGCTGCCACATTGAGTGAAGGAAGAGTGAAATGATAGCAAAGGTGAAAGCACTGTATAAACAAGCAGCACTAAACAAATGTAACGTGGTCTTATTAAGATACTAGAGGCCCAGTGCACAAAAATTTGTGCACTGCGGGGAGGGGGGTCCCTCAGCCTGGCCTGTGCCCTCTCGCAGTCTGAGACCCCTTGGGGGATGTCCACCTGCTGGCTTAGGCCCGCTTCCCGGGCGATCAGGCCTAAGCTGGCAGTCAGACATCCCTCTGGCAGCCTGGGAGCCCTCGGGGATGTCCACTTGCCAGCGGGAAGCAGGCCTAAGCTGCAGTCGGACATCCTTAGTGCTGCTGAGGAGGCGGGAGAGTCTACGGCTACCACCGCTGTACTAGCAGCCATCAGCCTGGCTATGGCTGAGCAGAGCTCCCTCTGTGGGAGCACACTGACCACCAGAGGGCAACAACTGTGTTGAGTGTCTGCCCCCTGGTGGTCAGTGTGTGTCATAGTGACCAGTCATTTCCAGTCATTCTGCTGTTAGGGTCAATTTGCATATTACCCTTTTATTATACAGGGTAGAGGCATGGTGCACGGGTGGGGTCCAGCTCATTTGCCCTGAAGGGTGTCCTGGATCAGGGTGGGGGTCCTGCTGCGGTGCCTGGCCAGCCTGGGTGAGGGGCTGATAGCTGTTTGCAGGCTGGCCACAGCCCCTTCAGGGTGGGGTGGGGGGGTCCTTGCTGGGGTGCCTGGCCAGCGTGGGTGAGGGGCTGATGGCCATTTTCAGGATGGCCATGCACCCCCCAGCAACCCAAGCTCCCAGCCTCTCCTTTTTTTCTTTCTGGGATTTATTTATCTTCTATAATTGAAACTTTGTAGCCTTGAGCAGAGCCAAGGGGGGTCAGGGCAGGCAGGAAGCTTGGCTTCCTCCATCACCGGGGGCAACTCAAGCCTCCTGCTCATTCCAGCTCTGTGGCTGCTGCCATCTTAGTTGGGTTAATTTGCATACTTGCTCCTGATTGTCTTGTGGGTGTGGCTTGTGGGCATGGCTTGAGAATAGCAGAAGGACAGTTAATTTGCATGTTTCTCTTTTATTAGTATAGATGTTAGGATAATATATATTGAATATGTTATATTTTTATCATATGTTGTTGGTTAGAGGGCTCTTTAATGAAATATAGATCACTGGCTTCACCCAAAGAAAACATTCTCTTTCTTTTCTTTAAATACTTGGCAGTCTCTTCTTTTGCCTGGTTCAAGTCTAGGTGCTTGAGAAAAATATTTACTTGTGCTGAAAGGGTTGGTAATCTGCTGATAATGATAATTTACAAAAACATTTAGAGATTAGAAAAACTTAAGTGGTAAATATTTAATGTTAGACACTCTGCCAAAGATTTTAATGTTTGTTCTTTTTTTTTTTTCTTAGCAAGATGCCAGAGATATTTCGAGTAGCCTGGTTATAAAAAACCCTCCTTCTAATGCCTTTAAGTTCGCATAAATTTGTCTTGTCTAGGGCACCTTGAATGGTAGCTTAGATCATCATCAGTAAACATTTAATAGATGATCACTTTGTGCCCTCACTGTGCTAATAAGAATGTCAACTCTACAATTTACAAACTTGGATGAAATATGGGCTGTTGGAGAAGAAAATAGACAAGCATTAGAAATATATATCTACATCAACCATTAGCCATCTTTCTGCTTCTCAATAGTCGGTCTTACTCTACTAAAAATTATTTTCCTGGAATAAATTATGTCAGTAAGACCAAAACATTGAGGAATGAAGGAACTGTGCTGGCTTGGGGTTTCTAGGGCAAAAGACTCCATTGAACCATGAGAAATCAGAATAGAAAAGGAAAGGATTTGGACTGTAGAAGCCAGGACTTTCTCCTCCCACCCTATATACTTTGTCTCACCCCTTAAAGTCAGACTAGAATTCTTAGGGGTATGGCCACTGACCCGTCCCTGTGGATTGGTCATAAACAAGTACATAGTTGGAGAAGTTAGTGACAGGACATTTTGAATGATTATGCCCCAAAGTGGTATTCTTTCTTTTCAGGGCTTCATATACGTAGATCCCTATCAGATTTTCTTGCTGAGAGTTAATTACCCACATGCCTAACCTTAATCAAAATTTTCTTCTTTACCTTGTACAGACAGCCATTAAAGAGTTAACCATTAACACTTTATTGAAAGAGTTGGTCCTTCCCCTGTTTAATACCTAAATCTCACTGAGACATGGAACAAGCAGATCTGTGTTTATGGCTTAACTGTTCCTTTGAGACAAAAATGCTATTTTATATTTATATATTCCACTTATATTAACTTTTATGAAATATGCCTTTTGACGTTTACTTCCATTAAGCGGCAAAGTCTAATCCCTTATCTAGACCATATTAAATGCTTTGACGGCAGCCTGTGCTTTAAACAGATATTTCAAGTAGATAACATTAACTTAAATAACCTGGCTACTTAATATGTTCTCAGATAAAATATTGATTTAAATGCTAATATAGATGTGCAGCTTTCCATTTTCTTACTGCTCTGTCCTTATATACAAAAATCGATAAATATTTAGCTTTTCCTAGACAGTGGGGCTGTTCTGAAGACTTCAGCAGGGTTTGAAAGCCATTTAATTTCCCCAGGTCTTCATGCTGTTACAGCAGTGAGTTGCCAAAATCAGCATTCGGCTGATTGATTTATACTATACCCTGCTTATGATCCGTATTATTAATACAGAAAATAAGCAGTCAAATGTAATTGTGTGGGTAAAGAGTAGACTCTGGAAGGTCTTAACAGTTTACAAAATACTTCCAGATAGATATATGGCCTCATTTGAACCTCTCAAAACTCCTGTGAGGTAGATACAGCAGGTATTCTTATCATCCCTTGTGATCCAAGGCCACCCAGGTTATTTATAACTAGGGGCCCGGTACACAAAAATTTGTGCACTCAGGGGGGCCCTCAGCCCGGCCTGTGCCCTCTCACAGTCTGGACCTCTCGGAGGATGTCCACCTGCTGGCGTGCCTGGCCAGCCTACATGAGGGGCTGGTGGCTGTTTACAGCAAGGTTGGCTGGGATTTATTTAACTTCTAAAGTTGAAACTTTGTTGCTTTAATCAGAGCCCAGGTCAGGTTGCCCCTGACAATCCAGGCTCCCAGCGCTTCCTTGAGCCCAAGGCGGGAAGCAGGTAACTGAGGTTTGTTTATCTTCTATAATTGAAACTTTGTTGCTGTGAGCAGAGGCCACAGCTGACCTAGGCAGACAGGAACCTTAGCTTCCTCCATCACTGGGGCAAGCCTCCTGCTTATTCCAGCTCAGGCTGCCCACAGCTCCCATTGACCCAATGTCCCAGCAAGGTTGGCTGGAATCAGGTTTCTGGGGTTTATTTATCTTCTATAATTGAAACATTGTTGCTTTGAGCAGAGGCTCAGCTGGTCTAACAGAAGCCTCCTGCTTATTCCAGCTCCGTGGCTGCCAGCCGCCATCTTGGCTGGGTTAATTTGCATACAGCCGCTCTGATTGACTGGTGGGCAAGGCTTGGCTGGTGGGCGTGGCTTAGGTGTCTTGGAGTGAGGGGCAATTTGCATATTACTCTTTTATTAGATTAGATAGACTACATTTGAACCCAAGTCTTCACACTCCTGTGCAGTGTCCGAAGACCTCACTGTGTTTTTATCACCCACTTCAGGGTATAATAAAGAAATACATTATTTGCAGTAAAAAATATTAACTACATTATAAGGACAAATGGTTTCTTGGTAAACCATTTCATTGGCATAACAAATTTCTGCTACATTGCTTGTATTGGTCTAAATGTTCTAAGTAGTTTTAGTGATTTTTTTTTTAGTCATTTTCCCCTCTGACCAGATCTGGCACATTTTGTCATCACTCGGGGTTTGCAGATGTTACTATTTAATGAAATTGTTCTGTAGAGGATGAGAGAACTGGGAATACTGTTAGCATAACTGGTAAGCAGCTTGGTTTTGAAGCAAAAGATCAATACTTCCTTGGGGTCTATGAACTGGTGGGAAACCAAGGTGTTAGTCTTTTCCATTAGATACGCTGTAAACGGGGATTTTCTCCACATCTAGGCACTCCGTCCTGAATATTGAATTCATTACCCTTACTCTGTGCTCTAACAAGATAATAAGGATAATGCACATATAAATCAACCTTTCATTTACTTAAAAGGCTCCTGCAGGAAAGGAGGAAATGAGGGCTACTCTGATCCTTGAATAGTGGCAAAGGCAGATCGTTCCTCACTACATGGTCCTTCACTATGACATGACCTTTTGCTTTTAACAAACATTTCCTCCTAGTAATTCTTTGTGCTGACAACCCAGGAAAGGAAGCATGAAGGCTTGGCAGCCCAACCCTTAAGTTTGTGTTTTAAAAAATTATTGTAATATATGCACCAAGGGTTCGCATGGCATTTGTCATTTGGCTGGGCAAAGATATTTCTGAAATTAAAAGGATGACCTTATTTCACTCAGTGAAATGAGATGTGTCCTTAATGGAACCCATTTTGAATGGTTGTTGTTAAGGCAGGGCTGTCCAAAAAAGCAGATGTATTTTATATTCTTCCCTGTCACTCTTAAAATAGTCACAGTAAGACTTACTTGGTTTTCACTGAGAGCCTTATAGTACCATTTAAAAATTCCTATTCCCAGGCGGTAGTTTGGCACAAGTTCTTCTTTTGAGGTGAAAAACAGTGCTCTCAGCACAACTGAAGATACTGCTATGCTTTTTGTCGATATTTAATAAACAACACCCATCTTCTTTTCCTCTTGTTACTTAATCCTTAGGAAGGCCATTGTTTTCAAGGTTGACCATGTTTTTAATCATTACATGTATAACATGTAATCAGCAACTTACAGGTGCTTGGTATGTTTGTTTAGTTAACACTTATGTAGCCCTTATATATATCAGGCACTGTTAACTTAATTAATCCTCCTACCAACCTCTTAGCCCCATTTCCTTCTTTTTTTTTTAAATCTTTATCACTGAAAGTATTACATATGTCCCCTTCCTCTCCCCCACCCCCGCCATTGACCCCTTTTAGCCTGCCCCCACCCCAGGCCTTCACCACCCTATTGTCTATGTCCATGGGTTATGCATACATGCATGCAAGTTCCCTGGTTAATCTCTTCCCACCTACCCACCCCCTCCTTCCCTCTGAGATTCGACAGTCTGTTCCATGCTTCTATGTCTCTGGATCTATTTTGTTCAATAGTTTATTTTGTTCATTAGATTCCACATATGAGTGAGATCACGTGATACTTGTCTTTCTCTGTCTTAGCCCCTTTTAACTGGGGCACAGAGAGGCGAAATGCCTTGTCTGACATCACATGGCTAGTCACATTGAGAGCTGGGACTTGAAACCAAAAAGTCTGGCTCCAGGCTCCTTGCACTTGACCATTACGCTAGTGTGCTTTACCGGGGTGGATACTAGCCTTAGATAGGAAGACTTCTTTCCTCACGGTCGGCCCTGGGTGGGATTTTTCTCCTATTGCATCTGCAGACACTTTGCTACCTAGACCCCTTCCCATTCCATCTCTGTCCTCACCTGCTCCAGTTAGGCTCATGTTGGCCAGGCGGTGATTGGATTGGCTGGACCCATCCTAACGACAGTCTCTGTTGAATGTGTCCCCAGACTCTTGGCTCACTCTTCCTCCTCCTCATCACCTTCCATTCACCCCTCTAACTTTATTTATAGGATTTCCCCAGTGGAAGTGAGAAAATGGAAAGGATAACTGATACTTAATTTGAGTTTTATTTGGCCAACAAAGTTAAAAGAAGAACCACAGGAGAGGTTGTTCCTGGCAACTGAACTGGAATTCAATACGTTTTCCCAAAGAAACATTTTTAAAATTGTATACTTTTATCGATTTCAGAGAGGAAGGGAGAGGGAAAGTTAGAAACATCAATGATGAGAGAGAATCATTGATCAACTGCCTCCTGCACACCCCCTACTGGGGATTGAGCCTGCAACTTGGGCATGTGCCCTTGACTGGTATCGAACCTGGGACCCTTCAGTCCATAGGCTGACACTCTATCCATTGAGCCAAACCAGCTAGGGCCAAAAGAAACCTTTCTTAGATAGCATTTGTATTAGTCATTTACTTTCAGGACAGCATAGGCTTATATATTTCATTTATTTGTTGATTCGTTTAATCATTTGTTCAGCAAAATTTTAAAAAGCACCATTTGTACCCTGGCTGGTTTGGCTTAGTGGTTGGAGCATCAGCCTGCAGACTGAAGGGTCGAGGTTCTGATTCCCAGTCAAGGGCATGTATCTCCGTTGTGGGATGCTCCTCACCTCTGGCTGGAGGCAACTAGTTGTGTTTCTTGTGTCAATGTTTCCCCCTCTCGCTCCTCCACTCCCCTTCTAGTCTATCCAAAAACCAATGAGAAAAATATCCTCGGGTGAGGATTAACAAAAACATGAAAAAAATAATAAAAAGCATCATTTGCCAGGTAAAACTAGGAACACAAATGGCCACTGTGATTGCACAGGGGATGGCCCGGAGCAGGTCAGCCTTAGGCCGCCCGTTATGTGTGTGTCCATGACTTTGTGTCGCAACACGAGTCCAGATGGCTTTGAGAGTATGTTTATTAGTGCTGGGGACAGTGAGACGAAGGAAGAAATTAGAGTAGAAGAAACAACAGTGGAGACAGAGCTTAGGTGGTGCTCTGCTTTGGCTCTCTGGAAATATAGGACAGCAGTGAGCCCAGACGGGCTGCTGTTAGCTCACTGGGAAGTGAGAGGAAAGAGGGCTTGGAGACAGGATCAGGGGGTGAGCCCAGGTGGAGCTGCCACTGCCCACCGCTCCCCTGGCTGCAAGTCTCTTGAGGACCGTTATAAATAAAAGGTTCATGCTCAGGAAGGGGCCTGGGCGTGCCCTAAAGGAAGCCTGCCTTAAGTCTTTGTCTTGAGGGCTTTTTATCCATCTTAGGGGAGGGTTTCAGCAGAATTTCTCCGTTTTCCAGGTGTATTTTTAATATGCTGATGTATTAACATGAGTGGATAGGGGCATTTTGGATTATTCTTTGGTCTTTTGCTTTTACCGTAGGTCTGTCTGGCTTTCATGAGGTTTTTGTTATTTGTTCCCCAGCTTCATCCGTCCTTGGGTTTAGCTGGCACAAATGGCATTAAATGGGTCTTTGTTCTCCATTTTCCTAGGCCAGGGTGATGTAAACTGTGTATGTTCTGGTTGGGAGAAAAGGGTATAAAACATTTGCTCTCAAGTGTCCTCGTTAGGGAAGATAAGGTCTTGCATTTCACAAACTGGCTGCAAGCTGCCCAAACTGTTTGGCCTTAAAGTTTAAGTTTCTTGTCTCAGTTTCCCCATTCCACTTGCCCAGGGATTTTCCTAGCTTCTTTCTATCCTGCTACATCAACTCTGGGTTAAGTCCATGACTGGTCCTCAGAACCTGATAGCATTGAATCTATGAGAAAATAGGTTACTGATTAACTTATATCTTTATGAATTTACCTTTTTTACAATTTAGGTATCGCTTAGTAATGATAGTCTTGACTTTAAGGTGTTTAAGAAAAAAAGTTGGAAATGCAAACTGCAGAATAATGACTTTTAAAAATTAATGTGTGCTTTTTTTCATTTGAGAATGAAGTTTTCAAAAGTAACAATAACTTGCCAATAACCAATAGTATTTTAGGTAAACCCAAAGAGTATGCTAAATCTGGATTAATTTATATATCCTGCCAGTGTACATCTAATCATTGAGGTCAGTGAATAACAGTTGTAGGACATATCCTGTAATTTTTTTCCACCAACACTTGTCCACATTGTATCTTTTCAGTGGAGATGTTTAGGAAGTTGGTCACCGAATTTGAAAGTCGCATATCCAAGTGTGTTATGTTTTCTTTTTCATCTATGAATAGAACGGTTAGCCTTATTTAATTTGGTAGGAAAACTTTATCCGTTAATGCCATTTTCTGCTACGGATTTGAAATGGCTAAGTACACTAACTTCTATGATGATTTCTCACTAAATGTAATTAGAGTGTGTTAGCTTTGCAAAACCTTTAGGTGTCAAAAGCATGGTACTATCTGCAGTCTCCAGGAAGATTTAGTCTCTGCGATACCCAGTAAGACTTTGGAAGTGTGCACACATGTGATCATTTATTCACTGGTGCACGTATACCTACTTATTGTGCGCGGACGTCTGCCTTCCCCACTTCTGCTTCAGCTCCCCTGATGCTGTCATCTGAAGGCTCAAGGTCCAGACCTCTTGGGTCATTAGGAGCAAGTCCAATCTAGAAGGAGTCTTCTGCTGCTAGTCCTGGCTAGTATTCAATATGCATTTAGTCCTCTGGACTCCTGCATGAGAGTCCCATTTCATTTTGCCTGTCTGACTCCACCATGGGAAGCCATTCTGAGTTTTCTTTAAAATATATTTTGATTTTTTACAGAGAGGAAGGGAGAGAGATAGAGAGTTAGAAACATCGAGGAGAGAGAAACATTGATCAGCTGCCTCCTGCACACCCCCTACTGGGGTGGTGCCCGCAACCAAGGTACATACCCTTGACCAGAATCGAACCTGGGACCTTTCAGTCTGCAGGCCGACGCTCCATCCACTGAGCCAAACCGGTTAGGGCATTCTGAGTTTTTCTGCCCACGCCCATCTAATCTTGCATGGACTTCCCAACAGACAGCCCAGACTCCATCAAACACCAAGAAGTGACAGGCTCCATCCTGCATAACCAGTCCATGTGCAGTTCCTCCCATCATTACTCTCCACATTCAGGAAGCTGGTTTCATAAGTGACCCCCCACGTGCATAGGTGTTTCTGCATTTGCACCCTCACCCATCTCTGGACTACTTTTCTCCCTCTCCCTCCCTCTCCCTATTCGCATCCTATGAATACATCTTAATCCCACCTATATTTTGAGTCTCAAATCATCTCCACTTCTTCTTGGTTTTCTCTTTCACTTGTAGCAGTGATTTTCAACCTTTTTCATCTCATGGCACATACAACTAATTACTAAAACTCTGCAGCATAGAGAAACAAGATGGCGGCATAGGGTAGACACCGCATATGCAGCTGTGAACAACTATTTCAGAAAAACCACGAAAAGAACACACGGACACCCCTCGCACCCACAGGACGGCTGGCTGAGTGAAAATCCTACAACCAGAGAAGAGTCTGAGACTCAGAGCAGCAGCGGAAGCAAAGTACAGAGGTACGGAGGCGCGCG
>PVJC01013459.1:0-37957 GCA_004026665.1 Murina feae | reverse complement strand
GGAAAGGAAGGCAGCAGGGGACGGGTGAGTGGGAAAGAGTTGGCGGCCTGCTTGGCGGCTTCCCAGGTCCCTTCCGAGGATCAGGGAGCAGGAAAAGGCTGGCCTGACCACAAGGCAGGATTTTCCCTGCTTTCTGGTGGCTGGAGGAAGATGGGCAGTAGGCAAGCTTGGGAGGCAGGCAGCACCCAGCCCTGGCCACGCTCAAAAAAGAGAACAACATACATGGGAGGGCAAGAGTCTGAGAGATCAACATAGAGGGGATGCCTGCTCCAAGCCTCCACGGTGTGCCTGGGGCAGGCCCCCGGCAGGTAGACACACACAGGAGGACTGCTCTGAGCCTCTGATGCGGCTGGGGGCAGGTCCCCAGTGGCCACACACACACACACACACACACAAGGCGCCTGGCAGACTGGGGCCATCATAGGACATCCACTGAGGGGTCCCAGACTGTGAGAGGGCACAGGCCGGGCTGAGGGACTCCCTCCACCCCGAGTGCACAAATTTTTGTGCACCGGGCCCCTAGTATATATATAATACTAACATATTTTATTTAGATCACCAACCCATGGAATTAATACAAATTATGTCTATAGCTTTTGTACATTTCTTTAAGAAAGTAAAACTGAGAGTGTATTTCTATTCCATCCACTTGTCATGAATTCTAGAACATCCAGAAAAGATTCTTCTGGAAATATTTCACTTACATATGTCACCTACACCTCAAGTTAGAGTCAAGGAGCAGACACTGAAATATGGGCATGCTTCAAGTAGGTCTGCATTCTCAAATTAAAATAGCAGCTTATTTTGTGACTATCTAAAAAAGGCAACAATATCATTATGTACCAAGGTGATGAATACACCATAGCCATCGGTTATTTGCTATGAACAAGTTCACAATAAAATTTTTTAAATTACTATGGGATCACTTACTCAATATGAGGGCAGTAAAGGAAACAGATGTTTTAAATATCATGTGAATGAATATGAAGTATCTTGTCTCATAAAATCTTTTAACCAAACTTTTCTTCTTTCACTAAAAAAATCAATTCCACTTAGAGCATGCAATGAAAATTGTATATTGTGCCCAGAAAGGAAATGAGAGATTTTATAACACAATTTTATTTTTTTGATTATTCAAAGAAACAATTTTAACATAAAGTGTTATCTGGAGGGCATCTGGAAAAAACAATATTTTAAAGACTTAGAGGTCATAAAAGCAAAAAATAATACAATCATATTTTAACATAATTCAATACTGTATGAAACCATGATAAAAATGAATATTCTAGAGATCTGCACAGACATAAACTTTGTTCTAGGGTATGAGAAAAGAACAATAATGTGTTGTGTGACCTGATACATCAGTATCTTCTGAACACATAGCAGAAATATACAGAAAACACAAAGCAAGAAACAAAAAAGCAAATAATTTTAGCTCTAGATGTAGATACTATAGACTATAAAAACACTGTGGTAATAATTAAATAAATTAAACATGATGGGTTAAACAAATGTTTATTTCTGTTTTTTCTAAATTCCCAATGAAACAATACTTATTTAAAATATATTAAGCAACATGGACAAAAAAACAAAAAAGACTATGACAAAATGACAGCAGATAAAAGATAGGAATCAAATTTAAAAATTATTTGTAGAGAAGAATTTTTTCCTTTTTAAAACTTTTGTTCTTCAAACCATATACATGCTATCGTTTGATAATAATATATATCCATTTTTTAAAATGGTAAAGAATAAACTATGATATGACTAGAAAAAAAACTGAAAATGCCTCGCTACTAATTTTCAGACAAACATGTAGGTTTATAAAATACGGCTGAATGAAGTAAAGCAAGAAAAGGTAGAAGTTTTGAGTTGTGTGTCCTTGATACTAAAAAAGTCAGACAGAGACACTAATTTAGTTAGTATAGGATAGATGAAAGACTGATGATAGATATGCAAAGATAGAAATTTTTATTTATTTACTTTAAAAATGATTTAATTGATTTTATTTTTGTCAATTCTCACCTAATGATATTTTTTTCCATTGATTTTTTAGAGAGAGAGTGGAAGACAGGGAGGAGAGGGAAGTAGGGAATGAGAAACATCAATGAGAGAGACATATCTACTGGTTGCCTTCCCCATGCAACTGACCAGAGCTGTGTATCAAACTGTAACCTAGGCACATACCCTTCATCAGGAATCAAACCTGTGACTCTGTGGTCCACAGGCCAAAGCTCTAACAAGCCAGGGCTGTTTTATTGATTTTAGAGAGAGGAAGGGGAGGGAGAGAGAAAAATATATGAGAAACACAGATCAGGCTACCTCCTGCACAACTCCTAGATTAAATCGAGCCCACAACCCCTGCATGCGCCTTGATGGGGTAATCCAACTGGCAACCTCTTGGTACATGGGATGTCACTCAACAAACTGGTCCACATAGGTCAGGGTAAAGGTATATTTTCAGAATAATGTAATCAATTCAGTTTATCTTCTAAGAAAATATGTAATATTACTGTAAAGTTACAATGCATTAAGTATATAAGAGTCTGATGATCAATAAATAGAGAGGATTTGAATGACTTTACATTGGTTGAGAAGAACCTGGTCTCAAAGAATATTTCTTCACTTAATGATTTTAGTGTATTGAGATAACATAATGTGTAAGAAATTATTAACCTAACAGGCCTGAGTTGCCTAAACCCTGCACATTCTCAAGAAAGGCCATTTTTTTCAGGACTGGCAGACATGCCCTGGAACCCTCCCCTAGTTTCTCCTCAGCCCTAATGGTGCACTGGTGAGGTCCCTTGGCCTGGCCTGCACCCTCTCACAATCTGGGACCCCTTGGGGGATGTCGAAGAGCTGGTTTAGCCCCATCCCCACAGGCCAAGGGACCTCAGTGATGCACGAATTTATGCACCAGGCCTCTAATCTACTATAAATTCTTTTTAACTTTAAATATTTTGTTATTTTACATATGGGTAGCCTTCTTGGAGTATAAAATTCTGTTGCTAGAGTAGGAGTGATCAATGGGCTCTACCTGCTTAATTTTGATGTCTTTTAAGCAGAGCCATTAAGTCACCAATCTTCCAGGGAAGATGTAATCCTGAGTTCAGCTATGAGCCATGGTAAGTAATCTGTACTGCACTAAAGAAAATATTAACCCTTCCGGCTGGTTTCAGGACAGCCAATCTAGCCAAACTTTACTTTTGCTACAAGTAAGGTAAAATTGGGAACAACCAGTACCAAAAACAAATAAATACACATCTGTTATAGCTAACCACAGTGCTTTTTTCAAAGACTGACCAAAGTAAGTTATATGAGGTCTTTTTAAAATCAAGAAAAATGTGAGTTATACTATTAGGCATTTATGTATTAAAGCAATTACCAACTTGCTCAATTGGTTTATTTCACTCACATCTAACTCCTTCTTTTACTACATAATGAAGAATCATCTGAGATTTGTGTCTGGCTGATGTTCTAGTGACTAGGGAAAGGATTTTCTGAATAATATCCTGCTTAACAAGGTAGCACAAAATCTGCTATGAGCCTTCCCAAAGTCATTGACAATAAATTCCTCTTGAGGAGGGTGCTATCACATAGCTGGAATGGACCACACTCCCAAAGGAATTTCTAATTTGAAAAATAATTAGAACGGATTCTTCCTAACTAATGAGCCTGTGTTTTCAAGGTTGAGTACAGAGTGTGGGGAGACCAAATTTTCTTCTGTGTAAACAAAGCTGCATCTGCTGTACTCATTAACTGAACACCCGTCTCTAATATGTAATTGATGTTTTATATTTTTGTCTTTGAGCTGTTGTTTGCCGCCAAGCATGCCCTGCCCCTTGCTGTGTTGTCTGGTCCTTCATCCTCTTGTTATAGTTACAAGAAGCAAGCCTGCAGAGAAAGCATCAAGTCTTTTCCTTCCTGCTGCTCTGTAAAAAGTCAGTTTCTATGAAAATGTATGTTACATGTAGAAAAAGATTACCACAACCTGTTGAAAACATACCTTGAAAATAATTTTCTAAATAAAGTAATTTTTTTATTTTCCTAGAGAATAAGAAATAATAAACTATTGTTTAGAAAATAAAGAAAGATTCTATGTCCTCTACAAATCACCTTCTCTTTTCTCTTTTTTCCCTTATTCTCACAGAGGTCTTCAACATTGTGGGGAGTAGAGTTCAGCCCACCTTCTTCAGCAGGGAAATATTAAGATACCTCTTATAAAGATGGAGAGGAAAGTGTTGGCATCATTAAAAATATAGAGAGCAACAAAGAACATTCGTCTGACCTTCCTCCTTTTCCCCTTATGTGTTCTCCTGCATTTTTTCTCTCCATTCTATTTGCAATCCACAGTAATTAACACAAAATGCAGGTTATTATTCCATCTTTGTTTTCTTCCTAAAGAGGACTCCTTTACTTCCCATTCCAAACTTTCACCTCAATCACCACCCTGGTGGCTTCCTTGAAGACTCTTGCCATCAGGACCATTCAGTGGTCATGCCATGTTGGAGACATATTATCTCCTCACCTCTGCTTCACCCAAATTTATTTCAATTTATTACAGTACCCTTTGATGCAGTAATTTTTCTACACTGAATTTTAGAGACTTCTCTCTCTCAATTCCACAAATATTCTGAAGTATATATTGTACATTTATCTGTTCATAAAGGGTCTTCAAGGCAAAAGGGTTCTTACGAAGGCACAATCTAAATTTCTAATAGCTAGGATAAAAACATGCAAGGATATTTTCCACCCTTCAAAAATACTTTATAGAAAATAAAACCACTATATAAGCTAATTAGGAAAGCTTTAATGGATAGCTTAATACATCTACATGTAATCACTGTCCTGGAATACTAGACTTGAAAATGATGCACTCCCAGCTTTTTAGGAGCTCCAGCTAGACCACCAACTTACACCATACACAAAAATAAACTCAAAATGGATAAAGGACTTAAACATAAGACATGAAACCATAAAAATATTAGAGGAATCCACAGGCAGCAAAATCTCAGACATATGCTGAAGCAATATCTTCACCAATACAGTTCCTAGGGCAATGGAAACTAAAGAGAAAATAAAATAATGGGACTACATCAAAATAAAAACCTTCTGTACAGCAAAAGAAACCATCAACAAAACAGGAAAGCCCACTGCATGGGAGAACATATTTGCCAATGTTATCACTGACAATGGTTTAATCTTCAACATTTACAGGGAATTCATACAACTTAACAAAAAGAAGATAAACAATCCAATCAAAAAATGGGCAATGGATCTAACTAGATACTTTTCAAAAGAGGACATAGGAAGGCCAAGAGATATATGAAAACATGCTCAAAGTCATTAATCATCCGAGAGATGCAAATCAAAACGACATTGTGGTACCATCTCACACCTAGCAGAATGGCTATCATCAACAAATCAACAAATGACAAGTGCTAGAGAGGATGCAGAGAAAAAAGAACCCTCATGCACTGCTGGTGGGAATGCAGACTGATGAAGCCACTGTGGAGAACAATATGGAGTTTCCTCAAAAAACTGAAAATGGAATTCCCATTTGACTCAGTGATCCCTCTTCTAGGGATATATCCCAAGAAACTAGAAACACCAATCAGAAAGGATATATGCACCCCTATGTTCATAGCAGCACAATTTACCATAGCTAAGATTTGGAAACAACCTAAGTGCCCATCAGCAGATGAGTTGATTAAAAAACTTTGGTACATCTACACAATGGAATACTACACTGCGGTAAAAAAGAAGGAATTCTTACCATTTGCAACAGCATGGATGTAACTGGAGAACATTATGCTAAGCAAAATAAGCCAGTCAGAGAAAAATAAGTATCACTCATTTGTGGAATATAATGAAGAATATAAACTGATGAACAAAAACAGATCCAGAGACAGAGAAGCATCAGTCAGAATGTCAAACCTCAGAGGGAAGGCAGGGGAGGGTGGTGGTTAAGGGGGAGAGATCAACCAAAGGACTTGTATGCATGCATATAAGCCTAACCCGTGGACACAGACACCAGGGGGGTGAGGGCATGAGAGGGGATGTGGGGGGGGCAATGGAAGTATAGGACACATATATAATACCTTAATAAAAATAAAAAAGATTAACATTAAAAGCAAATAAAGACCTTTATCAACACACATACACACAAAAATAAAGACAATAAATAGACAAAAACATAGAGCAGAGAGATATAGGCAGAGACAGAGACACATAAGTTTAGTATCTTCCTTTCTTACACTTCTGGAGGGCTCACAGAAGGAAATAGGGCATTGTTCAGGGAAAGACTGATCATGAATAAAACTAAAAATATGGGTTAAAGATAGAACAAGTTCCAGGAGGCATTAGATAGCTTAAAGAGTCTTAGGGATTTAATTGTGCTCCTCTAAACTCAGAAGTTGAAGTGCTAACTCCAAATGTTACTGTTTTTTATTTATTTATTTATTTATTTATTTATTTATTTATTTATTTATTTTTTATTATTGCTTAAAGTATTACAACAAGTGATAGACAGGTCTCCATTTTTTCCCCTTGCCCTTCCCCCCTCTTCCCTAACCCCGTTTCTTGTGTCCATTGATTATGCTCCTATGCATGCATGCAAGTCTTTCAGTTGATCTCTTAATTCCCCCCCAACCCTCCCCAGCCTTTCAGCTGTAGGATGACAGTATGTTCAAAGCTGTTCTGTCTCTGTATTTGTTTATGTTTATCATATTATAATGGTATTTATTATCCATAAATAAGTGAGACAAATGTTACTGTTTTTAGATGGAGACGGGCCTTTAAGACAGTTACTAAGGTTAAGTAAGGACATAAGTGTGGGGCTCTAATCCAATAGGACTGGTGTCTTTATAGATGAAGAGACATCAGGGGCATGTGCCTACACAGACAAAAGACCACATGAGAACACAGAGAAGGTGACTGTCTGCAAGCCAAGGAGAGAGAAACTCAACATTTCTCAACAAGGTCAGTGGCATTTTCCAATTGAAACCTGAATTGACTAAAGATAGACAGGACTTCAGTGAATAAGATTAGTGGAAGATTAGGGGATTGGCTAGCCTTATCTCTGGCGAGACTAGCAGTTGTCAAATCATAAAGATGGTCCATGAGTAACTTTGGGCTAAAGCCTGAGAAAAGTCAAGCCTAAACAACATTAGAAAAAAGAGTACTAGTTACTTTCCCCACAAATTCTCTTATTAAAATTCTAACCCCCAATGGGAGGATATTAGGAGATAGGAACTTTAACAGGTAACTGGATTTAGAAGAGGTCATAGGGTGAAGCCCCATGATAAGATTAGTGCCCTCTAAGGATCGAAAATATTTCTCTCTTGGTCACTTGAGAAGACAACTAAAAGCCATGAAGTGGAACCTCACTAACCAGATATGATGGCATCTTCATCTTGGACTTCGAGCCCTCCAGAAACATAAGAAATAAAAATTTAAGGCTATGCAATCTATGGCATTATTATTATTGCATCCCAAAACTGCCACAGTTGTGTAACTAAGACATAACTGTATCTAAAAGTGATGTAAAAAAATGTAAACAATATTGTTCCACATAAATTGTGTCCAGTGAGGTTTAACTGTACATAATAAATGTACATTCTCCAATTATGAAGCATGAAAAATACTTATAAAAAACAATTTTTTATCTTTGTAACAACTAAGCAAGTTAATGTATCGATACACAATAAAAAGTATGATTAATATTTTGGAAAGTTACAAATAAGAATTAACACTCAGCCAAAAAAGAAACATTCGAATCCTTTGTTCAAATTCTTTCATTTTACAGATAATACAAATGAAGTTGAGAGATAAAAGGTTAAGGGATTCACTTAAGGTTGTGTTGCAGTGCAGTGGTTAGAACTTAACTGGGCTTATGCTTCCCATATCAGAGCTCTGCTGAAGGCTCCATAAACACACACACATATTTTGACAATTCTTACTTAAATGCCAAGTAGATGGATTTTAGAGATTAAAATTTATAAACTGTGAATTTTATCTTTATTTTAAAGATTAGAGGCCTGGTGCATGACATTCATGCACTTGGGGCGGGGAGTGGTGTCCCTCAGCCCAGTCTGCACCCTCTCACAGTCTGGAATCCCTTGGGGTATAACAGCCTGCCGCTGCTGTGCTCCCTGCTGTGAGCTCAGCTTCTGGCTGAGCAGCACTCCCACAGGGGGAGCGCACTGACCACCAGGAAGCAGCTCCTGTGTTGAGCATCTATCCCCTGGTGGTCAGTGCGCATCATAGTGACCAGACGTTCCACTGTTTGGTCAATTTGCATATTAGGGTTTTATTATATAGAATGGGAGATTTGAAACCCAGATATTTACCTGATGGGTCACAACACCATAGGTTAATTTCCTGGAGATAGCCAGAATTGAAGACTGTTGACTTACAGCCTTTTAGCTAACAAATTGCCTGGTGCCCAAAGCAGTGGTATAGCAAAGACAAGGTGGTCAAAGAAGTCAAATAATAAGATGCATTGCCTGTAGATAAATTAAGGACAATAATAAAACTAACTACAATTTGATATATTTTAATTATCCCCATGGACAATTAATTCTAAACAATTTCGGTGATAAAATACTTCTCCCCTGAAAAAAATCTTATTCAACAATATCCTAAATAATTGTTGAGAATACTGTTTTGATTTAATAATGGGTACCTAAGCTTCAAATTTGCACATATTTTTTATATTTTTATTAATATTTTCTCTACATGGAAGTTAATGAGTTCACAATGAGTTTCCTGATAAACCTAGACTCATGGAAAAATAATTTTGACTATGTTCAGCTATTAAAAAAGTAAAAACATGTTTTGTTTAACAAAGCCCCTCAAGGATAACTTGAGTATGTTCAACCCTGCTTTTAAATTGACTTTCATTATATAACTAGAGGCCCAGTGCACAAAATTCATGCATGGGTGGGTGCCCATGCCTGGCCAGAGATCAGGGCCTATCGGGGCTTTCTGGCTGCTGGCTGGGGCCTCCCTGCCCCACCTTCCAGCTGCTGCCCCCAGTGGTCAGCGCACGTTGTAGCGAGCAATAGAACTCCCGGTCAAACTTCCGAGGAGACACTTTACATACTAGCCTTTTGTATATATAGATAAGGTGATAGTTGGGAAGGCAAATTCAACAAATCTTTCAGCATACACTTTTAGGGAGAGAAAAAATTTATTATAAAGTACTGAAAAATATTCAAAATGTTTCAACTAGCAAATGTTCAATGATAAAATTTTTAAGTCATTTTTTTGTAACCACCATTATTTTTGAAATAATTGACTCAGACAATGTTTATTAATTGACAAAAGCATTAGATGAAATGTTAGTTGGGAGGAATAAAGATAATATTACTTAAAACCAATGGTAAATGTTTTATGAACACTATAAATGAATTCTTATATTTTTAACAAATGTGTATGTGATTAGTATATGGGAAGGCATATAACATATTAACTATGGTTACCACCTAGTGGAATATTGGTGGATACTTCCCCTTTTATTATTTTTATTTATTTATGTTTATAACTATTCTGCAATAAGAATGCATAATGGTTTGAGTAGAATCAAGATGAAAATAAGAAAACAAGAGCATAGAATTTTATATTCCAAGGCTCAGAAAAAGTGGAGCTAACATATACTGAATATCAGACATTGTACCAGAAACTCTGTATATATTTCATGTGATCCTTATGGAAATACCATGAGGTTCATATCATTATATCCATAAAAGGAATTCCTCAGTGTCATACTGTAAGCAAATAATAAATTGGGATTTAAGTTTATATCTGTGTGGTTTGAATCTCATTGTGTTTTGAAATGCTATGTTAACACTCCTCTTTTTGCCTTACATTTCACACAAACAGGCTTATGCATAGGTTGAACAGGAAGAGTTCAAGTCACTTGTTCTGGCTGTTTGTTGATCTGGAAAACTGGGTCACTTCACTTTCCATTCTGCACTATGGTTCTCAATAAACTTTAACAAAATTGCCACCCACCTGACAAATAAGTATCACTTAAATGAAATTGCTAACCCTTATCCCACTATTTTAGGGCAAACACACACTTGGGATTATTTATAACTCCCTGAGCCCTGCTGGCACTCTACAGCTGCATTCCACACAGCTGCAGTTTCTAAGTGAGATGGACTGCTAAACTCCTCTCCTCCCCACAAGACATGGTACCTGGTTCCCCAAAGGTCCACTCACTGCTTCACCACCCTTCCTTTGGATACAGACCACCTAGATAACATCTCATTTGTCACTATGGTGCTCCACAGAAAAAGTGGTGTTCATTTTACATAAATATAAGAGGAAAGGACCACTGTACAACACAAAAAGTGTTATTACAGAAAGAACGGTTTGCTTCTATTTATTTTTAATGTGGCTGTCAATCTGTCTTACAAACACAGCATCCTTCAACGTTTTCTGTGACACAGACCTTCCAAAGAGCAATAACTTTATTTCATTGAGTCTATGAAAATAAAGGTAAGGACTGGATAATGGAGATCCAGAAGTAAGCTCTCTGATAGAAATTGAATACAAAAGCTAAAATTTAATAGGAGTTGTGTCCTCTGATTTGAGAATTTATTTGGGAATCACTATAATATCTCCTTGGTCCTTGAGAAGGTAATAAATACATGTCTTTTGAAATTCAAATACATCTAATTAACATCCATCACCGTACATTACTACAATTTTTTTTGTGTGTGAAGAGAACTTTTAAGATTTACTCTCTTAGCAACTTTGAAATATACAATACAGTACTGTTATATTTGTAATAAATCTAATGTCTTTCACTCTGTACAACAAAAAGAGATAATTTCATTAGCAATGAACATATTTAACATACAAACACATTTCTAACTGTTTAGTTTCTTAGCTCTATATTTTTCTGGGGGACTGGGGACGGGTGAATCTACCCATCTCTTACAAACCAGAATTTTAGTCTCATCATTTTCCCTACCAAGGTAGATCCCTGACTAGTCCATGTCCTTCCAGTCTTATCCTTTTCCAAATCAGAGTGGGTTTCTAAAATAACTGCCTATAGACATTCCTTTACCCACCACACAGACCCCAGTTATTCAGCATGACATATATGGTCCCTTATGATTTCAGCTTCCCCAAGTTTTCACCTTTAACTACTACTCCTCAGCCTGTACTCTACATTTAAATTATCCCAAACCACTTGTATTTTACTGGAAAAAAATACAGGTTCTGCCTCAAATCTCAGAAATTATTCCCTTCCACTCACACTTCTGCAGCTTTTGCTTATCCACAGACATAAAACTAATTACAATGATTCTGTCATTATTAAAAACTAGAGGGCCAGTGCACAAATTCATGCACGGGTAGGATCTCTCTGGGTGGCCTGCAAGGATCAGGCCGAAACCCACAGTCCAACACTGTCTGCAGCTCCTGCTCATCCCGGCCCCACTGTGCCTGCCACTGGCTCATGCCAAATCAGTCCTGATCAGGAGAGGCTCCAATTGCCACAGCAGCACTCACCAGCCATGAGCCCTACGTCTGGCACCCTCCCAAGGGGAGTGGCCTGTGGAATCAGGCTGAAATCAGCTCTCCAACACTCCCCAAGAGGTCCTGGATTGCGCGAGGGTGCAGGGCAGGCTGAGGGACCCTACCGGTGCATGATAGGACCAGGGAAGGACTGTGGGAGGGCTCCAGGGCATGTCCTACCCATCTCGCTCAGTCCCAATTGGCCGGACCCAAGCAGCAAGCTAACCTACCGGTCTGGCTATCTGCCCCCTGGTGGTCAGTGCACATCATAGGGAGCAGTTGAGCAGCCTTAGCATATCATTAGCATATTATGCTTTGATGGATTGTTCTATCGTTTGGGCTATTTGCATATTACCCTTGTATTATATAGGACTAGAGGCTCGGTGCACAAAAATTGTGCACTAGAGGGGGGTCTCTCAGCCTGGCTTGTGCCCTCTCACAGTCTGGGACCCCTTGGAGGATGTCCACCTTCTGGCTTAGGCCTGATCCTGTCTGTGATCACAGGTGCAGGGGAGTAGCTGCCTGTCCTTGATCGCAGGCAGGTGGCTTCTCCAGCAGTGGCCTGCGATCAAGGACAGGTGGCTTCTCCCCTGTGGCCTGTGATCATGGACAGGTGGCTTCTTCAACTCCTGGCAGAAGCTAGCCTCAGGCACTGGAGCCAGTCTTCTCTGGCTCCCCTGCCTTCTGAGTCTCCAACAGGCCTGGAGTGGCCAGAGCCGGAATGCTTGCATGGTAGCTGTGGCTGCAACTCAAGTATCCACGCTCTGGCCTCCACCATCTTTGTTGGGTTCATGTGCATATCACTCTGGATTGGCTGGTGGGCATGGCCGGTGGGTGTGGCTTAGCATAGCAGAGTGAGAGCTAATTTGCATGTGTGTCTATTATTATATAGGATGTTATTGCATTAGTGCATGTAATGATTTCCCCTCTGTCTCACATGAAAGAAGCTAAACAGGATACTACTAATATATATGGACTGCAAAAATCATCTCCTCCCCACAAGATATGGCACCTGATTCCCCAAAGGTCCACTCACTGCACCCTTCTTTTGCATACAGAGTAACTAGGTCACACAAACAGCTTACATTGAACTACACACAGCTAACTCAATCCTATAAATGCAGAGCCTTGAACTGATGCTTTACAGTATTTGCACATCTTTCTTTAACTTATATAAACACTGCCTCCTTAAAATGTATACACTGGTAATGTGGGAAACAAATATTGACACAATCAGTTAGCAATGTTAACATCATTAGACTCTAGTTCGAGACTGTTTTGCTTCTGTGGCAGCCATAAATTAGAGCCTGATCCTTTATCAAAAGGAAAACACTCAGGAAAAGAAATATTTCATAGGCATACACACCATGCAAGCTGAAAGTTTTAAATGGCTACTAGCAACATTTTCATGACTTTGTTTCTAGTCATTCTATATTCCAAACAGACCAATATAGGAGTTAGCAATATCCTGTCAAATAAAGGGCATAACTTAGAATCCAAACATTGTTTTCAAATTTAATAAAATTAATAAGACTTCTGAATTCCCAGTAGTCAAACCAATAAGCTAAATTATTAAAGTTTCCTTATATTGAATTATCTCTCTTTTTCAACACTAATGTGCTGTTTCCACTCTAAGTAAAATCATGTAATCTAACTCTGGAATTCTCAGGAAATAGTGCTATGTATACCTAAAATCTATTTGAAATTGACTTGAAACTCTTGCCAAATCATTCCTGAAGTGAACTGAAATCTGGAAATAGGTATTTATGAAAACTTGGCTATTCATTTAGAAAAGAGGTCTATTATACTAACAAAAGCATATGCTCTCGCATCCCACACTTATACTCTGTAATAGCTTTTATGTTTCATACATAAATTTACTATCTTACTTAAAATAAATCAATTGAACAACACTGGTTACGGGCCAATTTTATACTGCCGTGTCATTCAAAAAGCTCACAAATTTGTGGAAACTCTACAACACTAAAAGCATTAAAGCATTGTATATCAGCATATGCCAGACAAACACTAAGGAAATCTTGGTTAAGGTGAATTCTAGGCAGATAAAGAACATACCAGAAGACCAAGAAATAAAAACGTGTTTTATTTAGGAGATAGTCATGTACAAGCCTGTTGGGAATGGAAGATACCTGTTTAGGAAATTAGGTGTAAAATATAAAGAAAGCACTAAGGTGCATGGGATGGCAAATACTGAATGCCAGAAAAAGCACTATGGACTCATGGTGGAGCAAAGTCTGGCAGCAAAGTATAAAGTAGACTAAAAAGAAATGAAGGATCCCAAAATGGTTGAGCCAGTAAAACATCTATTAAGCTGACTCAAGCATATGGTCTAGAATACTATTAATATGAATTACGAAAATAGATTTGTTGAAACTTTAAGCCAAACTGTACACTAGATAAAATAAAAGACAGGCATCACAGCCAAATATACTAAACGTGTAATCCTACCTTTGCGTTGCAATAATATGAATATAATCTATAATATATAAAAGTAGTTTTTAATTTTAAGTGACTTATTCAAAGCATTTGATTGACAAGGCTATGAGTGGTTCATAAAATTTTGTCCTTTCTGGATAAATTATATATTCATCTCCCTATTATAGAATGCAAAATAGAAGCTAAGAAAGATCATAAAACCTACCATAGTCATAGAGTTACTAAGTGGCAAAATTGAAGACAAAAAAACCCCACAACAGGTCTGTTGATAAAACTCTGCCTGTAACTTTATGCACTGTCTTAAAACAATATTTTGATAATCTCTGTAATACTCTGTGCTTGTTACAACTGAAAGACCACGTGACAGTTATGATAATGTGGGTTTTAAACTTCAGTCTGTCATTAACTGGTTCTGTGACCTTGTGCAAGTCAACAAATCTTGCTGGCTCGCAGATTTCCCATAAAATGAGGATATTGGGTTACTCAGGTCCCTTTAACAATGAAATTACATGATGAAATGATACCTTTCAGAACTTCAAGGATTTGTGATTTTCATATATTCTGGTTTGGGTATACAGAGCAATAAGGATTTCTTGTTTCTGCAATCTCAACTTTTAATTAATCAGCTTTGTAGTTATTGATAAATACTAATTTGCTTTTGAAGAACATTATTTGCCCTGATCATTTTACCTGTTGTACTTTATTTCAGATATCACTATGTAGAAGGGCTTTGCAGCTATACTTTCAGCATTAATATTCAATCATGAGTTTTCATTGAAGCTCATGATATTATAACAGCAAATCCACTTAATGCATAAGCACATTTAGAAAGGACATATTTAGCATGGATTATACTGGCACTCTACAATTAAGCTTCAATGCCTTCCAGAAGATTATAACTAAGAGAATAATGCATAGTGAAGTTGGAAAATACTTTAAATTATGGTTTTTAATTTTAAAATCCCCAATATGAATAAATGTACATATATATAGAAGATATTTTTGCTACTCAACACCTGGTAGTAATCTGAATCACAACTTACACTTGCTTGAGTTTAGCAGTAACTGTTTTCTTAAGATGTTAAGCATAAGCTCTCTGGATGACTTCCAAAAGCTAGTACCACAACTACTTAGATAAGTTAACTAATGTGTAAATAAATTACTAAGATTAAAGTAAATCTATGGCATATAGCCAATAATAAAAGTCAGATATTTCATATGCACTGACTTTTTAAGAATTCAATAAACAGCCTCGCTCATGTGGCTCAGTGATCGAGAGTCAAACTATGAACCAGGAGGTCACTATTCCATTCCAGTAAGGGCACATGCCTGGGTTGTGGGCTCAATCCCCAGTAGGGGACGTGCAGGAGGCAGCTGTTCAATGATTCTCTCTGATCATTGATGTTTCATTTCCTCTCTCTCTCTTCCTCTCCAAAATAAATTTAAAAAAGAATTAAATGAATAAAAACCCATAAATCATAAATTCGGTTGTTTTTCCCAAAATAGGAATAATAAAATTTGATGTTTTCCATAACATGAATATCCAGTATGTCTCATATGATACACCATAAAACAGGTTTTTCTTTCTTCTTTCATGCATGTAAGTTGAAGGAACTTTTTAAATGTCCCTTTTTGAAACATGGTAAGCAAAATGGCATAAAATTGAACATATACTTGCACTAATTCAACTGTATGTGTTTCAGAAAGAAATTAACAAAATAAAAATATCAATTTATATCAATTTAAAAGTTGGAACAATTTCTCTTAACATAAGCCTAGGCATGAAATAAAGAGAACTTTGCTGTTTTTCAAATGTGTGTCCCCATTGTACACCTCAGTATGAGCATCTCACTGGATTTAATGTAATGGTGTAATGTAATCTGAGTGTATAAAGGTATGTATTATACATGACTTCAACATACTTTCGATGAAAACACACACACATCAATCTGCTTCCATGTTGGAGAAATAACTGGCTTTGCTGTAGTTAGTAAAAGTCTTTATATCTTAATTTTTTTCAGTGGTAACCTTGTTAACATGCCATTTTGTTTTTTATATTGGACTTATTTTAGAATAAAACATATACTAATGTACAACTCGACTAGATTATATTCTTCAATTAGGCATCTGTACATTTCCATTGACACTCAAATCTGAGCTCATACAGTTGACTTTCTCCCCCTAGTTCTTTGCAGCAGCTCCATACAACTAAAATAACCTTTCTGGTGAGTTATGAAGACAATACATGTAAATCTTAAGACATTAATTCTGCAGAGTACAGGTGTCAGGTTTTCTAAGTTTGTTTAACTAGAGAAATAAGAAATATGGCTCAGATTCTAGGGCAAAGCCAAAGACTCTGTGGTTGACTTCAAGTTTCCAGCCTGTGTATGTCCGAGAATTAAAACACTTGTCTATGTCCTGCATTTAGACCTTTGGGGGCTTCTGAGAAACCACCAGATCTTATTGGGCATCAAGGAACTCTGATGAGCAAAACTTTTGCCAGATCATGTGGTTGGGAGAGAATAAGTTCTCTTATTTTCACATAGAAAGACATGGACAACAGATTGCTGTATCTCTCCACTACATTAACATCCACACCACCCTTAGCTTTTACTTCTATATGTAACTATTTGAAAATTAACCAGTTAGAAATCAAGACTCTTCTAAATAACTCATGGATCCAAAGGAAAAAACAAACTACAGATTACTTGAAATTAGCACAAATCTATCTCATATCAAAACATAAGAACACCTTGCTCTATGCATTTATTAAGAACTTGAAATTACTCAATTTGAGCAATGAGGACCTCTGAAGCCAAACATCTAAACCAGAGTTTAAAAGCTAGGACTTTTATAGTCCTAACCCCACTCTGCCTTCAAAAGAATTCTGGAACAAAGCTTACTCTCTCTACTGAAGCCCGATCAAAAGAGCTTTGAACTTGGGGATACTAGGCAAAATTGATAAAGGTGGAATGCATTTATGGAAGCAGATTAGGTTTCTGTACACTGAATGGTGGACTTCAATCAAGATAAGTACAATTTATATAGAAAAAATATCTATATATATAAAAGCCTACCAAATGACTGGTCACTATAACATGCACTGACCACCAGGGGGCAGACACTCAATGCAGGAGTTGCCCCCTGGTGGTAAGTGCACTCCCACAGCCAATCTCCTGCGTCTTGCCAACTTTCTGTGGTCCCTCCCCCAAGCCAGCCAGCCCCGATGGCCCCAATGGGCCCCCATCTCCAGCCAGGCCAAAGGGACCCCACCCATGCACGAATTCGTGCATCGGGCCTCTAGTATATATTATAATACACAAATACTATATAAATTTTATGTGTTCACATTTAACTCTTAATATGGCAGCAGCATCAACATGTGAAATATATTTAAATTCAGTCATCTTTGGCACTTTTCTTACTTTTAGTCATGTAAAATCTCAGACTTTACACATATTTTTCATTTTACAAATATAAATATATTTGTGTTAAGGGAGAAGAATATAACATTTTGTACTTAGCAATTTGTTAACTAGATCTATAATTTATAAATATTTAGACATTTAAAAGGTGAACCTTCATTGGTATTCTTGTAGCAGGCCTTGCAAATATGAGTGGCAGGCCTGTGTTTTTTTTTAATATTTATTGTTGAAAGTATTACATATGTCCTCATTCTCCTCCCACTGACCTCTTCTAGCTATTTTTCAGTCAAAATTTATTCAGAGAAAGCAAAAATGTGCGTGTTTTGTATGGGCCACAGGTAATATTTTAACTGAAGTAAAAACTTATCTTATCTACCTCCACTATTATGAAAAAAAACATAACTCTGAATATAAAGCTCATAACAGATATAATAAGAAGGCAGAAATCAGTACGTGGACGTGGTCTACATTTTTATTTGAATGTCTATTTTTAGAATTTGTTCATAATGATCGGCTTTATCCTGTAATTATTGGTGCAGGACTATTTTTAATCTAAAATTCTATTTCTTCCAAAGAAAATTTATATGACTGAAACCTAATTTTGTCAAATGGGCTTTATTCAATATAGATTTCTAAAATGAAATATTAATGTTATATATTGTTCATAAAAACAATTTGAATTCTATAAATAGTATTTTAAAAAAGCAGTTGCTCATCACTGCAGTACAATTTTACTGTGATTGTAATATTGGTAATTTTTTAGGAAGCTGAAGATACACTAAAACTACATAATGCTCTCTATGAAAAAGTATGCTGTAGGAATCCATGAATGTATAATGACATGTGTCTATAAAAATAAAGCCATAAAAACAGTCCTTTTCTTTTAAATCACAACAAGCCCATATGCCAGACATGCCTCAGTCAGAGAGTAGGCCTTTCTGAGGCATATGTGGAAATAAGGTCTGCCCCACAAATTGTTTGACAGTATTTCTTAAGACATCAAAAATTGCTTATGGTAAGGATTCCAGCAGAGCAATGCCCATCTCTAACACAGAAAATTTCAAAACTTGCAGTATTCAAGCAAATATTATATATGTTCAACAACATTGATCCTAGAAATTTCAACTAAACTCATAATTTGGGGAGGAAACAACTTCAAATGAGCTTGGTAAAAATCAAGTGTTAATGGATATAATGAAAAAAAGACATGGTTTCTTTTCATCATTACCCATTTGAGAGGTAATCATCTGGCTCCAAATTCAATGACAAGATAAACATCAAATGCCACTTCAGGACTTTGCCTAATCTTGATTCCTCTGTGGAACACAAATGTTACTTTAAGTGTTTGGGTATAAATGGATGGCAGGTTTTTAATAGCTACTCCATAAATAATACTTTTTATCTTTAAAATGTTTTGGTGAACTAGAAGTTGGCAATATTCCACTGTCTAACTATAGTACCCCCAACTATGTAAAGTCAGAGAGCATAGCACTCCTGGTGCACCTGAACAATAGCTTTTTGTTTGTGTATTTATAGAAAGTCTCTACCGTAGCTCCTTGCTTAAAAACAGTTTGGAAGATAAATAATGAATATGTGCCTTGGGAGAGATGGCTTTCTAGCAATACATTTATAGGAAATTCTATAAAATGAATGTGACTTGTATAATTACATAAAACAAATGGAAAGAACGACATGAGTAAAACCACACACAGGGACTTATATCATATTGAAATAGTGAAAAGCAGCATGAAATCCAATGTAAATCTCCATACTTCTGGAGAAGTTGATTCCGTTTGATTCATTTATTTATATCTGGAAAGTGTTTGCTCTCGTCCCCCATCAGCTTCCTAGAGGCGGTGGAAAAATGAGTGCTATGCTTGTGTGAATGTGCACATTGATTACTGTCAGTAGTAGCTTCATTTTTCTATTCCTCTAAAGTTCTGGTAGTGTCTTTATCTTGGAATATTTTAGCTCAAGTAATAACACATGGCTAGAATTTTGTGTATGCCATTGTTGTTGGCTATAACATTGTTTCCTTAAAGCACAAGAATAGAAGATATACTTGTATATTTGGATAAAAGTAAGCAAATCTTTACACACAAAACAAAAACAACCTTGACTTGAATCTATTTTTTGATGCAACAGAAATAAAATCACAAACAAATATCACAAACAAATAATGGCTCATGCCAGCATCATGGTTCTGCCTGAGGAAAGACTGTGCCTCTGACATGAAAGATGCAGCAACATGGTAAAATGGCTTTATGACTCTTCGATTCATGGTGTTGCCACAGATAACATACAAGACCCAGGGATATAGGAAAGTCAAGCACAGGGCAATGTGAACCTTCTATAAGAGGAAAATATTGCAAAGAATTATGGACTTTGTTAAAAAGGAAGTGATGATGATAGGGGGGAAACAGTGAGCTGAGAAAAAATAGTACAGTTTAAAGGAAGTGTGGAACATGTTTGTGTCTATTTTTCTGTGTGTGTGTACATAGGTATGATATATGAGTCTCTGTGTTGTTGGTGTGTTTTCTATGAATCATCTATCCTGGCATCAAACACATATAAAGAACATGTAGCTATGTTGATTTTGGTAATACCAAATTAGTCTGAATACTTAAGTATGTAACTTTGCAGTTAATCTTTGTGGAGAAGTAAAATGGTTATTATTTGCAGATGACATGATACCATATATAGAGAACCCTAAAGATTCCACCAAAAAATTATTCAAACTAATAAATTAATTCAGTAAATAGCAAGATCAAAATTAGTACTTAGGAATAAGATGCATTTTTATACACCAAAAAATGAATAATCAGAAAGAGAAATTAAGAAAAAAAAGTCTATTTGTAATTGCATCAAAAAATACCTAGGAAAAATTTAATCAAAGGAACATATATCAAAAAATTTGAACAAGAAAAAAAAATGGAAGAACAGGAAGAATTATTATTAAAATGTACATATTACCCAAAGCAATTTATAGATTCAATGCAATCCTATAAAAATACCAATGGCATTTTTCACAGAATTAGAACAAATAATCCAAAAATGTATAGGGAACCACAAAAGACCCTAAATAGCCAAAGCAATCTTGAGAAAGAAGAACTAAGTTTGAGGTATAACACTATGTGATAGCAAACTACACTACAAGCCTATGGTAATCCACATAACATGGTAATAGAATAAAAGAAAAGCACAGATAAATATATCTTTCACCTAGAGGACCGGTGCACAAAATTCGTATACTGGAGGGGGTGTCCCCTTAGCCTGGCCTGTGCCCTCTTGTAGTCCAGGACCCTTCGCTTCTTACTGTTCACCTGCAGCAGAGGCAGGAGAGGCTCCCACAATTGCCACTGCACTTGCCAGCCAGAAGCTGGGCTCACTGCTCCTTAGCGCTGCTGTGGAGGTAAGAGAGGCTACTGCCACCACCACTGCACTTGCCAGCAGTGAGCCCAGCTTCTGGCTGAGCAGCGGCTTGACCTGTGGGATCACACTGACCACCAGGTGGAAGCTCCGGAATTGACATTTGCCTCCTGGTGGTCGGTGTGCATCATAGTGATGAGTCATTCTGGTCATTCCACCATAATGGTTGCTTAAGTTTTTATTATATAGACTAGAGGCCTGGTGCACGAAATTCATGCACGGGGTGGGGGGTGTCCCTCAAGCCTGGCCTGCACCCTCTCCAAGCTGGGATGTCTGACTGCCAGCAGGACTGCTGGCTCCTAACTGCTCGCCTGCCTGCCTGCCTGCCTGATTGCCCCTAATCGCTTCTGCCCCCCAGACTGATTGCCCCCAAACTGCTCTCCTTGTTAAGGGGTCCCCGATTGGAGAGCATACAGTGTGAGGTAATATTTGGCCATCTTGTGATGACGTGAGGGCATAATGCCACCTAGGCTATTATTAGTACAGATAGATATAATAAAGTTATCCAGTTCATACCTTTGCATGGGTTAATATGCCATGAAGTTGGAAAATTGAGGTGAAATGGACTAATTCTTAGAAAGAGGATGAAAGGGAAGGAGAAAGTTTAGGAAGGAGCAAGGGACACTTGGAGGGCTGTACTCTTAAAAACATAAAGAATGTCTGAGACAGGAATGAAAAAGCTGTCACAGCTGGAAAATGAGGCCTTACTTTGACATTCAGGAAAGTGATGACTTCTTTAACTGAATTTTATTTGTAACACTAGAGGCCCAGTGCACAAAAATTTGTGTACTCGGGAAGGTCCCTCAGCCCAGCCTGTGCCCTCTTGCAGTCTGGGACCCTTCGGAGGATGTCCACTTGCTAGCAGGGAGCCGGCCTAAGCTGCAGTTGGACATCCTTAGCGCTGCTGAGGAGGCCGGAGAGTATCCCATCACCACTGTTTTACTGGCAGCCGTCGGCCTGGCTTGTAGCTGAGCAAAGCTCCCCCTGTGGGAGTGCACTGACCACCAAGGGGCAGCTACTGCATTGAGCATCTGCCCCCTGGTGGTCAGTGTGTGTCACAGTGACCAGTTATTCCCAGTCATTCTGCTGTTAGGGTCAATTTGCATATTACCCTTTTATTACATAGATTATTATATAGAACAGAGGCCCGGAGCATGGATGGGGGCCACCTGGTTTTCCCTGAAGAGTGTCCCGGATCAGGTGGGTTCCCGCTGGGGTGCCAGGCCAGCCTGGGTGAGGGGCTAATGGCTGTTTGCAGGCTGGCCACAGCCCCTTCAGGGTGGAGGTCCCTGCTGGAGTGCCTGGCCAGCCTGGGTGAGGGAGTGAGGGCCGTTTTCAGGCTGGTCACACCCCCTTCAAGGTGGGGGTCCCTGCTGGGATGCCTGGCCAGCCAGGGTGAGTGGCTGATGGCTGTTTGCTGGCTGGCCAAACCCCCCAGCAGGGACCCTCATTCCATGAGGGTGTGGCCATCCTGGGTGAGGGGTTGATGGCTGTTTGCAGGCTGGCCACAGCCCATAGCGACCCAAGATCCCAGCGAGGCTGGCTAGAAGCAGATATCTGGGATTTATTTATCTTCTATAATTTAAACTTCGTTGCCTTGAGTGTAGGCCACAGTCAACCAGGGAAGGTGGGAAGCTTGACTTCCTCCATTGCCAGGGCAACCAAACCTCCTGCTTGCTCTAGCTCTGCGGCTGCCGGCCGCCATCTTGGTTGGGTTAATTTGCATATAGTCGCTCTGATTGGCTGGTGGGCATTGCTTGAGGTGTAGTGGAGTGACACCAACTTGCATGTTTCTCTTTTATTAGTGTAGATTTACCTTGCTTATCTTACCAGAACATCAAATTCTATTGGTCACACCCATTTGTGGGACAGATTTATTAATGATTGTGCAGAACAAAGTGGGTTCTAATGTCTTCCCTATAGTTCTACATTTAACAATTAAAGTAAAATCAATAAAATATTTGTTTTATATTGCAAATACATTGTCTTTTTTCATGTAAAAAATGAGAGAATGCTTTATTCAAAGTATAAAACCGTAAGAAATAAAATAAAAGTGCTAGAAAGTCTCCCTTTTCATTCAATTAAGTAAGTAAACTCTTCACTGGCATAACTATCATAGATTAATGGCAACTTTTTTAGTGAAACCATAGATGTAGGATTGTTCTAGTTTTTAATAAAGTCCTGATGCATGAATACTCTCCCAACATAGCTATTTTGTAGCATAATTTATTTTTTCCTGTTTTCATTATTTTTATTTGTTATCCAAATAATAATTGTCTCTGAAGTACTCTTACATAACAGTATAGATCTAAGATTGCTAATGGATTTTTAATTGTCACTGTTTTTTAAAACTTAGTCATTATCTAAAGTTAAGTATTTCTCCATTAATAAGGATTCCCTGACCAGAGAAAGACATTTATGTTGTGAATACTTTTATTATGCAAGAAAGTAAGGCCTTCCCAATATTCTGTACAAATAATACTATCAGTAAAGCTTTCCAAGATCTTCAGTTAAAAAAAAAAAAACACAAACAAGCTTTATTATATCTGTAATCATTAGGATCAGATCAGGTCATCAAGTGAGAGAAATGTGTTTTCAGAAGCAAAAGCTGATTTTGATTGTTAAGGTAGAATAACATCATTTTTTTTTTCTTTAGATAAAATCTGTAAAACATATTTTTCATGTTTTTTCCCCTTTTTATCTCTATCTGTTCAGAAGAAAAATGATTATTGTCAGTAGGTGCTAAGTACCTCAGGAAAAGTAAATCCCTTGACAGAATGTGCATCTGCCAGATAAGGGAAAATGATGAACTCAAGTCATTTTACAGAGGTTTCCAAAACAAACCAGAGAAAGACATCCAAGATATACTGAATGAGTTTCTGTGAAGATAAGGCCATAGTCCTGTGCTTTAAGGGAATGAGACCTGGTAGAAGCAGGCTATAGGTAACAGGATTAATCAATTCCCACTTTAGGGTTCCCAAATGCACTGAAAAAGCACTTAAATGGATTTATTAAACTAACATTTAATTTAATAAAATTTCTGTAGTTTGTACTGCTTACAGGGAGAAGCAGTACATCAGAGGTGATGATCAGTAAGGCAGCATCCAGAATGACACTACGTGACACTATTAATTCAGTTCCTAGAGTTGCCCTGCTATTCCAGGCACTATCCCTTTAGTTACTGGATAATGGAGACGTGGGGAATCCCTGGTAGAAAAAACTGGTAAATACATACAAATTTCAGTGATTTGTTATCAGTGTCTTTTACTTAATATAGGCCCCACTTTAATTTTGTGTATATTTGTTCATTCTAATAAATACTGGAACACCTCTACTCTCTTCCCACACCTAGCTTCATCATGCCTCATAAAATATTTGCTTAGCATTTTCACCTCTTATCTATTTAATATGCAAATAAATATGCAATGGGATAGTGTTTTGAGCCAGAGAAGAGAATAAAAATGTGAATACTCATGTCATAATTCCCATTACACACATATATCTTTAACATGATTATCGTAATTGAGATAGTTATGCGTGATGGGGTCTTTGCATGTAATAGGTGCTGACTGCGAATTTGCGAAGAAATCAACAGAACATAGCCATGTCTGGAAAGAGTTCTTCTAGATATCTCTGCCCTTGCCAAGTCCTCAGTCCTATATTACACTGTTTAATCAGCTATGGGTATAGCCAAATATCAGTGTTGGGAAAGAATTTTTAACAAATCAAATTCCTTTGGACTTGCAGATGTTCAATGTACACATTTTAGTAATGGCATTATCATTTTCCCTTTTTTTAACCAAATCTCCTAGGATGGTATAGTCAGTGCAAAGCTAAAAGGGTGGAGGTAAGAGTGTACTAAAATCATTCAGTAAACACTCCTCAGTACTTGTATGTGCTGACACTAATCACTCAAAATCCTTTTGAAAAGTAGGTAAGGTAGGAATGTATCAGCACTGGCCAGCTATTGGAGATGCTAGACAGACGACAGAATTATAATGTAGATATGTTAAGTACTATAATAAGGATAAAAGTTTGGGGTATTAGCTTTATGGGCAATATAGAATGACAGCCTATTCAAGGACAGGATAACTAGGAAATGCTTTTTGGAGGTGATAATACTGAACTGGGTAACTATCAGAGAGCCCCTCAAAGGGAAGGGGAAAAGGGTGTTCAAGGCAATAACTGTTTCACATAGTTGTAAAGGAAACAGGCTGTGAAGTTATAAAGGGATATGGAGGATCTGAGTCTGAATTCCCTAGTTTAATAACTATTGGGTCTGGGCATATAACTTTTCTTCTAAGCATCTAATTACTCATAGCAGCCTTGGAGATAATGAGCAAGTGAAAGAGAAAGAGCTTTCAGCAGTATGCAAAATTGTGGTGACACATACAGGGGACTGTAATTATTTCTTGTATATCTGGAGTGAAAAGATTCAAATGAAGTATGATAATCCAGGCAGAAAAGAGAGTTGAAGGCTAAAAGAATTTGTGGTAGAAATTCCTAGTTGTTGCAGGTTGTTATTTCTGGAAGCAGATACTGAGGTAGAGTATAGAAGATGTTCCTAAGAGATCAAAACTTATTAAAGAAAAAATAAAGCAGGACAGGGCGAGAAAGAAGTCAAACTGTGAGGCAAGCCAGTAAAGTATGAGTGCTCTCAAGCAAGCATTGTCTCTGAGAGTTATAGTAGTTGTAACCAGTGAGCTGAAATGGCCTGGTCTTTATCCCTCTGCCCCACTTGTTATGTGGGAATGCCTCAGGTAATGAGATAGACACCTCCTTGCAGTTGGACATCAAATCCTTCCTTGAAGGAGAATCTGGCAGGCACATCACAGCATCTACCAAAAAACTGTCCCCTAAAAGCATGTCTTTCTTCTCTTCTGAGTGAATGAAGAGGGCCTTTCTCGGTTCCCTTACAGTTAGTTGGCTGGGTATCTGATGCTTTGTAGACAATGGAAATTCCCTATGTGAGTTTTCTGTCCTCATCCTACACTATGTTCACAAAGGAGACTGCATGTTCTAGATGGTGCAGCTGCAGGACAAAGGAACTTCCATCTGCAGGCTTGGCAGAGAGGCTACAAGGACATGATTTAGAAGAGTTCAAACATAATGAGGAATTGTTATAGGTTCTTAAGGAAGCTGCTGACATGATCAGATTTGCCTTAAGGGAGATCTATTTGGCTAAAATATGCAAAATTTGTGAAAATTGATGAGGGTGGAAGCAGACAACTTATTAGCAGCTGTTTGAATGAGATGAGAAGGAAAAGGGATTTAGAGCCAAGAGAAGAAATCAAAGCTACAGTTAAGGGTTAACTAGATACTATTTGTTGACAGAATGGATGGAGGACAGAGTATGCAGTCTGAGGTGTGAAGTAGGTATCATTTATTGTATTGCCATTCGAGTGTTTTGGATAGGTCAATAAAGCAGCTAATATTTACTAAATGCTTGTATATCAGCCACTCTACTAATCACTTTGCATGCATTGTCCCATCTTCTCAACAGTCACTAGGGTATCCCTTCTATTTTTCTGGCAGAAACTCCACTTTATTTAGGAATTAGTTTTTCATGTATCTTTAGGGGGGCTTCCCTATCTTCAGGGAGAAATATTCATTAGTCTATGCCAAAAATTATAATACTATTTCCATCATCAGTGAATTGTTAGGGTCATATGACAAAAAAACACAAACAAAACAAAACAAGACAAAGAAGAAAAAGAAAGCCTAGTGAGAGGCTTCTGTGATAATCTTAACTAACAAAAGCGTAATATTGAAATTAACCGTTTCTCTGGGATGGGTAAGCCATGCCCACCAGCCAATCAGAGCTACTTTATGCAAATTAGCCCAGACAACATGGCGGCTGCCACTCACAGACCTGAGTAAACGGCAGCTTCCATTGCAGCAGGAGTGAAAGTGAAACTGCCACCCTCTCCACTTAGCTTCAAGCAAAACACAAGTTTGCAACATAATAACAATCATAGAATCCTCGGGAGCTGAAGGAAACAGCAGGCCTGGCCTCACCACTAAGTAACATTGTGTCATTATAGAAGCCGCAAGGTGAAGCAGAGAGGAGGCTTGCTTAAAGGAACAGTGTATCAATTATAGAAGATAAACAAACCCCAGAAATCTGCGTCCAGCCAGCCTTGCTGGGACATTGGGTAAATGGGAGCTGTGGGCAGCCTTAAAGCCTGAAAGCGCCAATCAGCCCATCACCCACTCTGGCCACAACCCAATGGGGTGAGGGATGTTCCTGGGGGGCTTGGCCAGCCTGGAGACATCCCCAGAGGGGTCCCAGACTGTGAGAGGGCACAGGCTGGGCTGAGGGACCTCCCAAGTGCACAGAGCGGCTGTAGGGCAGAACAGTGCAGGACCCAGGACCCGTGAGTGGGAAAGAGGCAGCAGGGTTGGCGACCTGCTTGGTGGCTCTCCAGGCCCTTTGCAGGGCACCGGGGAGCAGGAAGAGGCGGTGGGGGCCGAGGGCCTACTTGGCGGCTGCCCAGGCCCTTTGAGGGGCACCAGGGAGCGGGAAAGAGGTGGCAGCCTGTTTGCTGGCTGCCCAGGCCCTTTGAGGGGCATCAGGGAGTGGTAAAGAGGTGGTGGGGGGTCAGTGGCCTGCTTGGTGGGCTTCCCAGACCTCTTGCAGGGCACCAGAGAGCGGGAAAGCAAGGCAACAGGGTACCAGTGAGTGGAAAAGAGGCATCGGGCGGTCAGCCTGCTTGGCGGCTGCCCAGGCCCTTTGTCGGGCACTGGGGAGCAGGAAAGCAAGGCAGCAGAGGCCGGGGTCCTGTTTGGCAGCTCCCCAGGCCCTTTGGGGGGCACTGGGTAACGGGAAAGCAGGCTCTTAGGGCTGGGGGCCTGCTTGGTGACTTCCCAGGTCCCTTCCGGGGATCAGGGAGCAGGAAAAGGCTGGCCTGACCACGAGGTAGGGTTTTCTCTGCTTTCTGGTGGCTGAAGGAGATGGACAGTAGGCAAGCTTGGGAGGCAGACAACACCCAGCCCTGGCCACAGCTCAAAAAAGAGAATAACATGCAGGGGAGGGCAAGAGTCTGAGAGATCAACATAGAGGGGGTGCCTGCTCCAAGCCTGGGTGCAGGCCCCCAGCAGGCAGACACACACAGGAGGACTGCTCCAAGCCTCACATGCGGCTGGGGGCAGGTCCCCAGTGGCAACACACACACACACACACACACACACAAGGTGCCTGGCAGATTGGGGCTATCATAGGACATCCACTGAGGGGTTCCAGACTGCGAGAGGGGGCAGGCTGGGCTGAGGGACCCCCACCCTCCCCCCGTGCATGAATTTCGTGCACTGGGCCCCTAGTTTTTCTCATAATTCAAAAAGGGGAAATAAAATAGGGACTGGTTTGTTCTGCCTTTGGGCACTGCCATGTGAGGTCCTAATGCTAAGAGCTTCTGTATGTTTTCAGGGCCCAAAAAGGTAAATTTGGAGAGTAAGTGAGATCTCTCATATTTGGAGCCAGAGTTAACCAACTCTAATATAGCCTCCCTTGGGACATGCTGTGCAAGGTAGCACATTTTCCTAATTGTTTAAGTAACTTTTAGTTTATTCAATTACTTGTACCTAAAGACCTCTAATGATATAAATACTTAAATTTCAGTGTTGTCAATGTTTCAAGGTCATAAGAGAAGTAAAAGAATAGCCCAAACTCCCTAAACATAACTGCAAGAATGGGAGATCCTCTCACAGTTTTGGGAAGATTAAAATTTTAAATGCCAGTATTTGGGAAGAGAATTTCTAAAATTTTTCCTGAGAACTGACCTCAGGCTTGCACAATCCTAAGTTTTCTTCTTATTTGTAAGACAGCCATTGTTTCATGGAATTACAACTTTTGTTTCAAAATCACAGCTTTTTTCCTAACTTCCTCCTATGACCCTTAAATATTTTACTGTCCCACTCACCACTTTATATGAAGAGTATCATTAGCTCTGAACGGTTGTTAGTGACTACTGAAGAACCAAGTATAGAAAACTAAACTTTTATTAATGACTGATGTGCAATTTTGTGACATCTAAAGGGTCCTAGGCTCTGCAGATCCCAGGACCGGAAGAACTGTTACGAGGCTGCAGACTTTTCAGGGACTGTATTCTGTTGAACAGAAGACACAACAAACAAACTCCCAGACTGTCTTTTGTTCCACATTCTCCATAGTGGCTCAGGTGAGACTATTCTTTTCAGCAGGATATAAATGTTTATGTTTTTTTTTCCTGCAATAAAACAACCTATGATAGCATAGCCTTTAGAAAATGCATTTTAATTTTAATTTTATGGTAGCTGTCTAATAAAGGCAAGATATTCATGAAGGGTAAACAAAACTAGAAAAATCATGTATTCCAAACCAAAAAAGGAATCAGAGAATGTTAAGCAAATCTGAACTTTAACCAAATCTTATTTTGCTGAGTTTTCTTTCTTTAGTTCTAAGTTGAGTGTAAAGCATAGAGAACAATAATATCAATACATTTCCTTAGCATGATGCTATAATTCCCAAAATGAAACATGGTATTAAATGCCAATTCCTCCACATGAGATTTAGAACCCATATCTTCTCACCTTTCTCAGACTGTTCTCAAACACTTCCACTCTTGCATCCATGATTTCTCAATATTTGATGAAATATTACCAACAGCATACAACCAAGCACTAATATATAGTACATCTTTAAAGAAAAAAAAGTCTCTCTGTACCTTGACCTGAATTATTTTCTTACAACTGCCCATTTCTCCCTTCCCAATTTACTGCAAACTTTCTTGACAAATTTAGGGTCACCTTATTATCTTCTCAAACCACTTCAATCAGGTTTCTATCCTCCTTATTCCAGAGAAAAATCTTGTCAAGTTCACAAAAATATTTTTTTAATGGTTACTGATCTTTTATCTTTACTGGACCTGTCTGCAGCTTTCAGCATATTTGCTAATCTTTCTTCCTTAAACTCTCGTGTCTTTCTGCCTGGAACCTTCACACACTTGACTGAGTATCTATATTGTTAGCTGCTTCAGTCTCTTATGCTGTTTCCTTTTCTCCTGCTAAACCACCAAATGTTCTGGGATCTCTCATCTGCCTTAAACATGTTTTTTCTCTAGGTGATATTTCTTCAAGCCTATGACTTAAAATGGAACCTGATTACTATGACTTCCACATCTATTCCTTAAGACCCTAACTCGCCCTAGAACAACAGACTCACGGATCCAACACCCAACTTGATACCATGTCCAAAGATGTTGTAATAAACATTTTAAAATTAAAACAGCCAAGACAGAACTTTTGATTTTCCATAGGAACCAACCACCAAGCTAGCTCTTACCTCAGATTAACATTTTTTAATAAACAACACCATCTGATTTCTTAAGCCAAACTCTTAAAGATGGTCCTTATTTTCTCTCTGTCCATCAGATATCTGCAATTCCAAGTGTACATATCACAATCATCAACATATTAGGTACAATTTGCCTTCAAAACATAATCTATCTTCTTGCTCCTCATTTCTGCTATGAAACCATCACTGATTACTCAGATTACTAACAGCACCTTAGCTAATGTCCCAGTGTCCAGTCTTCTCCAAGATAGTTTTGTTGTTACTTATTCACTTCATGGAAGTACATATTATTTATCCTATCTAATAAAAGAGTAATATGCAAATTAGGCATCACTTCATCACAAAGATGGCCGCCCCCATAGCCACAAGATGGCAGTGCCTATAGCCACAAAAGGGTGGTGCACAGTCCAACTCAGCCCTGCCATTGAAGTGGACAGGACTGTTAGCCAGGCAGGTGATGGGGAAGGTTGGGGGCCTGAGGGGCAGAACAGGTGATCAGAGGGGGCTGGGGGTTTCCTGCCTAGGCCAGAGGCCTTTGCCAGAGGCCTCAGGCTGGGCAAGGGTGGAGCCAGTGATCGGAGGGGGCAGAGGCAGAGCCTGTGATCAGAGGGGTATGAGGGTGCCCTACCCAGGCATAAGGCCTGGGCAAGGCCGGAATCGCAGGGGCCTGGGCTCCACAGAGCCAACAATTGGAGGGGCAGGGGCGGAACCTGTGATCACAGGTTCTGGGCACCAGTGGACCCGGCAAAGCAGGGGTCTGAGGGTTCCCTGCCCAGGCCTGCAGCCTTGGCCAGAGGTTCAAGGGTGGAGCCGGCAATGGCAGGGACAAGGGGTCTTCCAGAAGCTGCAGTGGGGCAGGGGCTGAGCCAGTGATGGCAGGGGGCAGGATCAGAGCCGGTGATCGCAGATGCCTGGGCTCTGTGAAGTCAGCAATCGGAGGGGCTTTGGGGTCTTCTGTTCAGGCCTGCAGCCTCGGGCAGAGACTGTAGGCCTGGGCAGGGGCACAGCCAGTGATCGCAGGGGTCTGGGGGTCCTCTGCTCAGGCCTGCATCCTTGGCCAGAGGTTACAGGCCTAGGCAGGGGTGAAGCTGGGATTGGAGGGGCAGAGGTGGAGCCGGTGATCAGAGTGAACTACAGAGGAAACACCTTTTCTGACCGCTCATTGGCTAAACTCCTTGTATGCCACTGGTAATATTCTTCGTAACTTGGTTAATAAGAATCCAAAAAAGTAATCTACCGTTTTTCCACCACACTCCTGGAGAAAAAAAATGAAGGTCCACTGCTGGGGGGCTAAGAAATGTCATATCCTGCCCTAGCCGGTTTGGCTCAGTGCATAATGCCTCAGCCTGCTGACTGCAGGGTCTGGGTTCAATTCTGACCAAGGGCATGTACCTAGGTTGCAGGATCCACCCTGGTCAGGGCCCAGGTCAGGGCATATGCAGGAGGCATGTTTCTCTCTTTTTCCCTTCTCTTCTACATTCTCTAAAAATCAATGGAAACATATCCTCAGGTGAGGATAAAAAAAAAAAAAAGAAATGTCAAATGCTATGAAAGACACATCTTGACAATAACTAAAGAAAGCTGTCATTTCTTCATGGTGAAGGGAGTGGAGTCTGTGTTGATGAAAACACCTTGGTGGCTGTGGTGACTGGAAGTGGCTGCAGCAGTGGTGTGATGGGGCTGGTGGCTTCCCCTGATTAGCCTGGTCGCCTCCTACAAAGGGAGGTCAGACTTCAGCTTAGGCCTGCTCTCCAAGGGGAACAGGGAGTGGGCCTAAGCCATCAGTAGGACACCCCTGAGGGCTCCCTCTCACATACTGGGAGCCTCCCTCCCTACAGTGCATGAATTTTGTGCACCGGGCCCCTAGTATGCAATAAGAAGCAACTGTCATCAGGTTACAATTTGATGAGTTTGTCAAACACCCCTTTATAATCATCACCCCAATCAACACATGTGATATTTATATTATCCCCCAATTTTCCTTGTAACTGCATTTTACCCTTCCTCAACTCTCATCCAGGGAACTTATAAGCACTGTATTACTATAGATTAATTTTACCCTTTCTTAAATTACATGTATATGGGTTCATATAGTGTCCTCTTTTGTGTCTTTGGTAGCACAACATAATGTTTTGAGATTTATCAATGTTACAATGTCTAAGTAATGCATTCATTTTATTGTTTGAATATATCACAATTTGTTTAAGAAAATATCAAGACAATTTTATGATTTTAGAGGATAAAAACACTAAACAGACCATAATAAATATAAAAACCATCACAATGAACTCCCCCAAACTAATGAACTTTAGACTCCAGACAAATAATGCTAGAAATTCACCAAATAAACCACCTATTCTAAAAATCATATAATCAAGAAGATGTATACTTATAAGCCCATTCTCCAATGAGGAAGTCTTAAGGTATATTAAACAGTTTAAGCATAATTAGTAGACAGTGAGCTTATGGGAAACAAAATTGTGCTTTCTGGAAAGTTAATCACATAAAGGTGACTTAGGTTTAAAATGAAAAAAATCACTAGAAATTCCTTACATAAAATTACCAGGTATCTGAGGCATCTGCATTACAGATGATTTTTTTTCTCAAGATAAGGAATGGAAAGTTGTCCTAGAATATTTCTAGGTAATGCAATCTGTCAATACTACTGTTGTCAGAAAATCCTACTAGCTTTAATACGTTATGTGTGTACTTTTAAAGTCCTAAGTCTTAAAGTCATTAAGGAGTCATTTCCACCATATGCCTCCAATGAATGTAAAATCATATGAAAGGTAAAACAAAACACCTATTCAGTTATTATTTTAGTTATGCATTAATTAATTCATTTTACATTGACTGTAACTTAGTCTATACATTTCAAATTATGTACTGAAATTATTGGGTGACTTAGTCTATACATTTCAAATATACCCTGCTGATTGATATTTTACTCATCATTTTATCATTAGTAATTTTCTGTAGAAATTTCAACTAAATTTGTGGATTTGATTTTATTTAGAGACGTTTTTTCAGTTTTTGCTTCATATGAGTTATCTACACTAATAAAAGAGAAACATTACTCCCTCACTCTGCTACACCCAACAGCCAATCAGAGTGACTATGTAAATTAACCCAACAAAGATGGTGGTTAATTTGCATACACAGGCAAGGAGTGAAGACTGAAGACAACTGAAGATCTGAAGATGGTGGCAGCAAGGAGCTGGAGCAAGCAGGAGGCTTGGGTTGCTCCCGGTGACAGAGGAAGCCAAGCTTCCAGCTGGTCCTGTACTCTGCTCAAGGAGTGGCTGGGGGCCTGGGTCCCCGGGGGCAACCAAGGCTTCCAGTTCACCCTAGGCTCCACTGGAGGAGCTGGAAAGAAAAAAAAAAAAAAGGAAGGGCTGGGAGTAGCCAGAGTAGAGAAGCCAAGTCTAGCTACTGTAGCCAGAAAGACCAAAGGCCTCGGTCCTGGGTGCCAGAGGAAAACTGGTGCTGGCAGCCAGGGGAATGAAGGCCTACTGCACGAATCTTTGTGCAGTGGGCCACTAGTTATGTACATAAAGATTTAGAATTGATATATTTTCAGGATGAAGTAACATTTTTATCTTTATGAAATGCCCCTCTCATCTTGTTAATATCCCTAGTCCTGAGGTCTTCTTTGTTAGTAAATTATATTTTTCCATCTTATTACTATTAAACTATAACTTTATAGTTAAAATACATTTTCTGTAGGTGACATTCAGCTGGATTTAGCTTTTTAGTCTATTGTAATATTCTTTAGCTTTTATTTGGAAAATTCAGAGCATTCATAATTAATCTAATTATTATATGGTTGTTTTCAAGTGTACAACTGGGCTATTTGATTTACATTTGTTTCAAATATCTTTTGTTCTTTTTCCTTGAATTATTTTTGACTAAAATTTTCATTATTCAATTTTTCTTTATTATGCTTTACTAGCAGTCACTTTTAAGATAATATAGAAGTTCTAAAGTTTGCAATATGCATATTAATATACCACAGTATGTTCAAGTAATATTATGCCACTTAAGATATAATGTAATAAATTACTAACAGTATACTTCTATTATAACCTCCCTTTTCTTTATATTATTACTAGAGGCCCGGTGCACAAAAATTTGTGCACTCCGGAGGTGGGGGGAGTGGTCCCTCAGCCCGGCCTGTGACCTCTCGCAATCTGGGAACCCTCAGGGGATGTCCATCTCCTGGCATAGGCCCATTCCTCAGGCGATTTGGCCTAATCTCACAGTCAGACATCCTTCTGGCAGCTCGGGAACCCTTGGGGAATGTTCACTAGCCAGCGAGGAGCAGGCCTAAGCTGCAGTCGGAATTCTTAGCACTGCTGGGGAGGCAGGAGAGGCTCCCACCACCACCACTGTACTAACTGTACTAGCGGTCATCAGCCTAGCTGAGCAGAGCTCCCCCTGTGGGAGTGCACTGACCACCAGGGGCAGCTCCTGCATTGAGCGTCTGCCCCCTGGTGGTCAGTGTGTGTTATAGTGACCAGTTATTCCCAGTCATTCTGCTGTTAGGGTCAATTTGCATATTAACCTTTTATTATATACGATTGCAAACTTTCTACACTATATGTCATAAACTCCACAAATATATTAATTTTATTTAAACAATGTATTTTAAAGATATCAAAAAATGAGGGAATTTTTTATTTACCACATAGCAACTATTCACAGTACATCTCATAATTTAGTATCTCACTGTGAGTCAAGCCTTCTCTCTCTGTCACTCAAATCTTGCCACTCATTGTGATAATTGCACTTACCTTGCTTTGGACTGCTAAGCACCACCATCTCATCTTTGTTATTTTGAGGTACAATCCTATTAATTGCTATCAGGCTACTCAGTTCTCTTAAACAGCACAGTCTCATTCCCACACAGGGGCAGCTATTGCATTATGCTTAAGGCTTATGTGCAGAATTATGTCTATATCTGTAGTATACATTTGCCATCTAATCTAATAAAAGAGTAATATGCAAATTGACCCTCACTCTGTTACACCCACAAGCCACGCCCACCAACCAAGCAGGAGCAAATATGCAAATTAACTCAACTAAGATGGCGGTGGCCATGGAGCTGGAGTTGCCCCAGGCAATGGAGGAAGCCAGGGCCCTGCATGCCCTGAGCTCTACTCAAGGCTACAAAGTTTCAATTATAGAAGATAAACAAACCCCAGATACCTGCCAGGCTGGGACCTTGGGTTGCCAGGGGCAATCCAGACTTTGAAGGGGAACCAAGGCAACAAAGTTTCAATTATAGAAGTTAAATAAATCCCCAGTAGGGACCCAAACCCTTAAGGGGCTATGGGCAGCCTGAAATCGCCATCAGCCTCTCACCCAGGCTGGCCAGGCACGCCAGCAGGTGGACATCCCTCGAGGGGTCCCAGACTGCGAGAGGGCACAGGCCGGGCTGAGGGACCCCACCCCCAAGTGCACAAATGTTTGTGCAACCAGGCCTCTAGTTTTTAATATAAAATGGGAAGTCTGGGTTTTTAACTCTACCTTTTTTATATGCTGGTAGCTTGCCAATATCAAGATTCTGGTAGTGATGAAATAGTTATGCTTAGATGGCAGGTACTATTTTGCACCCATAGAACACTATACTTGCACTTTATAGCAATTTCCACAAATATAGTGAGTGAGATGTACAGGGGTGTGAAAAAGTAGGAGAGAACTCTGGTCCTGAGTGTACTTGAATATTCCAAGTAGATTACAAGAATGAGTAAATAATGAAGGCTGGTAACTTAAGCACTTACCAGATTGTACCTCAGTGCACTGTGACTCTGAGACATTCTTTTGCATTAATAAAGCTCATTTAATAATCATAATCTGCATGTCTTTTTCAATACAAACAACTGTAAATCTATTTTTTCCTACCCCTGTTACTGAGTTCCTTAGCATTTTTTACTCTAGTTCCACAAGTATCGAGACTATGTAGCCCAATTAACCACTACGCATCTTGTGCCTAGTATTATGCACTAAGAAGCCACTCAATAAATTTATAATGAAATTGTAGACATGAACATATTGAGCTTGCAATTCTGGGAAACACAGCTATGGAAAAATAGAACTTTTCAAATATTTACCAAAGAAGAATTTTAGACAGATTAGCTTGAGTTTGACTGCTATTAAAACAAAAACAAAAACAAGCAGTGATTCACAAATAAGTAGTATTTAGAAAAAAAAGAGCCAAGTTTCTTTGAAAAGGCATCTAGATTTTTGAGGTTAAAATCCTTAGAAAGCACAGTCTTTGTGAGAACTAACTGCAGTTACAACCAGTTAATAAAACTTCTAAACATTTCCAATATTGAAAGTCCACAATGCTCTAAGACTTAGAGTCTAAGTCACAATTTAGGGACATACAAGTACATTTCTAGAAAAGAAACAGATTTTGAGGAAAAGTGTGACGGGTATAAGCATAGTATTTTCTTAAACAAATACCAATTCTATGTGCACTGAACAGAAAAGGCAAAGTTCTGTGAAGGATTATTAGTGAACACTTTTTGGTGAAATGATACAAGAAATGAAATTTTACTGACACTAATTATTATTAGAATGCTAAAATGCCAGTGGTTAAGGAAGTGGCAAGGGTTATTACTTATATTAATATATTATTATTTTAATATACAAATTTTCAAAAATGCAATGGAAAATATAAACATTGATTTCAAAGTCTAAGATTTTTGTTGTTCATCATGAAAATTAACTAAACTCAGATTTGTTCATCCCATTTTTGTTTCATCTCTCTATTGAGTCTCTCATTAAGTTGACCACTGGTGAAGCTGTAATACTGGTTCCTGCAAAGAACACATTTAATGGAAGAAACTGGGGCCTGTAAGAAAACTAAAATCGATGTTTGGCTTAAGTTACGATATGAACACAACTCTCCATTAGTCAAAGGACAGTGATAAATACAACAAGCCCATCAGGGACTCTGAAAATTGGTGACTCAATAGGCTGATTTAAATAGGAATGACTCACATTTTAGTAAATCTTTATTACTGTGAGCAAATCAGGTTGTAACATTTTAGTGTTCTTATAAGAAATTGGTTATTGATTATAAACAAAAGTCATAGAATTTGATACAAACATAATGAAATGAGAAGCTTGGAAGTATCCTTCATGTTAATGGCAGTTGACACTGCCACAGACCTTCTTTTGAAGTAATTCAGATAGACTTTAATGGGATTTTCTCCCACAAGAAACATTTTCCAAACTCTGAAATTTACAGCGTTCATTCCCTGTGATGTGTGGCAGGACTTATTTTCTGTAGTAATGGCTTTAAGCCTATAGAACTTCCTTTAGTTTTGGACTTATGACCTCTTTGTTCTAATTTCTTTCTTAGTTTATGATTAAATGGAATAGCACATATAAATCTTCACAATTAATCATTAATTTCTTGTAGGCATTTCTCCTATGCAGTCTCAAAGTAATTTTCAGACATATAGTTTTACATGTGCCAGCAACTTGTCTTTGAAAAACACTAAGCAAAATATATCTTTACCCTATCTTCAAATTTCTAATTACAGTTCAGCTTTTCATGACATTTCTTTTTGCATTAGATGTTCCATACCAACTAATAAGAAATATTTTTAGTATTACAACAAAGAGTTGGAAAATATTTTTTAAAATAACTTATTTTTAATAATGAGTATACAAATGGCTCTATACCTGAAATCTAAATGGGATTCTCCCCTTTATTACCTTAAAATACAGAAACTATCTAAACTAATAAAAGCGAAATATTAAAATTAAC
>PVJC01013458.1:0-37980 GCA_004026665.1 Murina feae | reverse complement strand
GGGGGCAGACAAGGGGGGGAGTTAGAGGCAACCAAGCAGGCAGGCAGGTGAACGATTAGGAGTCAGTGGTCCAGGATTGTGAGAGGGATGTCCAACTGCCAGTTTAGGCCCAATCCCTCAGGGGTCCCGAATTGGAGAGGGTGCAGGCTGGACTGAGGGGGAGCTCCCTCCACCACCCCCATGCATGAATTTCATGCACCAGGACTCTAGTTTTTATATATTTATGTCCCTATTGGATAGGTTCTTCTGAAATGCCAGTGGTCATTTGCCCATTTTTTTTCTTCTTTACATTTTAAAATTTGAATTTATTAGGCTGACATTCGTTAATAAACTGACAAAGGTTTAAAGTATCCAACTCTATAATATATGCATGAGCTCACCACTCAAAATCAAGTCTCTTTCTGTCTCCATTTATCCTCCCTTTGCCCACTTCCACCTTCCCCCACCCCCCCTTTATTTCTAGAAATCATCATAGTGTTGTCTGTCTGTTGTTTTTTGTTTTTGTTTGAATTTTTTTGCTTAATCTCTTTACTTTTTTCATCCAGCCCCCCAAACTCCCTCCCCTTTGACAGCTGTCAGTCTGTTTTCTATATCTATGTCTGTTTCTATTTTGTTTGTTATTGTCTCTTGATCTTCTAAAAACCCTATGATATATATACTAATACCATCCTACAATTTTTATAGTCTTAATTTCACAAATTAGTTTATTGTTTTTTCCACATCATAAATAACTATCAGTCTGATTTTATTAGCCAGTAAAAATTTAATGTTTTTTGCTCTTACATTACAGGCATGTGCAACACAGCAGCTTAGGGAAATGAAATATCTTTTATCATGAAATATTATACTTCTCTAAATCAAGATTTATTATAGCTGTTTGAAGCTGTTACCTGGGGGAATTTTCTGTCATACAAGTCACAGAACTTCTATTTGTTCTGCCTAGTTTAGCCTTTCTCTCTCCTTTGCTGGATAAAATAAAAAGATGTGACAAAAGGAGACATTAATATCCAAAAACCTATTTCTACTGAAGCAAAAATCGGTAGCTTTTATGATCCCTTTGGCAAGGGGCTCCTTTTAGAGAAGAGTCACAATTATAAATAATACTAATAGCTGTGGTGCTAGTAATAGTAGTCCATTTATCTTAGAACATTTTTTATGTACTTATCCAAGTGTATCAAGATAGAGTATATAGTACATGGTGTCTCTATTATAGTTGTGGTGTAGAGGTGGGTCAGGAAGAAAAAAAGTGTAAGTAATTTTCTTGACTATTAAAATGTACCATAAAGGATCACCAAGCATTAGCCAAATTATAATACTTTTAAAGTCCCCAAGTCTCAATTGTTTCTGAGCTTGTTTGACCTGGAACAAGCCCTTTGGAAGCAATCTATATATATAAAAAGCCAGCATCCGCAACAACTTGAACAACTGATCAACCTGTCACTATGAGGTGCATTGACTACCTCTTGGTCCACCCCCTGGCTCTCAGGCCCCGATTGATCAGGAGAGCAGGTGGAAAGCAGAGCGCTTGGTCCCTCTCCCAAGCCTGCAGGCTCCAACTGATCAGGGGATGGCTAACGGGGGAACCAGGGTGAGTGGTGCCGTAGGGACTGGCAAGTGGGTGGAAAGCAGACTTGTTGGTCCCTCCTCCCTGCCCTCAGGCTCCAATCAATTGGTGGAGGCAGTGGGGTGGAACTGGGAACTGGCAAATGAGTAGAACAGGCTAGGCCTAAGGACCCTAACCACACATGACTTCATGCGCTGAGCCTTTAGTCCTATATAATAAAGAACTAATATGCTAATTAGACCAAACAGCAGAATAACTGTCTGGACACCCTTCCAAACAACCATTCAGACGACTGTCCAGACAACTTTTCGGATGAAGCTGGGGCTGTGAGGGGCTGCGAGGGCCTGGGAGGGCCGGCTGAGGCTGTGAGGGCCAAGCCCCTTGCACAAATTTAGTGCATCAGGCCTCTAGTTTTAGATAAAAAGCAGAAAGGTACATAGACCCCAATCTGTTAAAAATGATTACTTTTGAGGACGTGGCCAAATAAAGAACCGATCCTCCCAAATGAATCCTTCCCAAATCAAGGCCCTATATACTTCTTGTAAGATCATATTGTTGAAATGACTTAAAGACAACTCAACAGTAATCTTGGTTAAACATATAAAACATATTAAAGGAACCAAAAATTTCAACACCAGTCCATGATGAATGCTGGACAGTAGAGATCATGCTAGAACCCTTCCCCTGTGGGAAAGGGGTACAGTGACTGCCTTTCTTGCCAATGTTGACAGAATGGATTCTGCCCTCTCTCTGCTTCTTTGCATCCTAGCTCATCAGCCAAGGTGTGGTGTGTGTGCCCCTCACTGGTTAATCTGGGTCCTGCAACCTCACTGAAAGGAAAGCTGGGAAGAAATTTTCAGTTTCTGGAGTGAGCAGCAATTACTGCCTCTCCTAAAGATTTATAGAGCAAGGATTATGACAAAAATATAACATGAGGGGATTTATAAAATCTGTAAAAGTATGTTTACTTGCCCTTCATTTTTTCTCTCTGAAAAACATGAAGTTCTAACAACATTTAGAAACCAGAGGATATTTCCAGAACAAGTACATAGGAATGAAATTTCCCATTTTCATATAGAAAACAATTTAACTACTTAAGATAATTAGCATACACAGCAGTGAACAGGCTAATAAATAACACCCTTATACTCTGCCTAAAAGTTAAACTGTTAGGGAAATAGTTACACAAGACCAGACAGATGAAGATAAAAATATCATTACTTTAAATGCTGGTTTGAAGAATGTGGCTTAAAGGAGAGGAACAAATGAAGTTTGATAATGCTTCCAAGACAGAGACCTACCAGTATCAAGATACCCAGCATCTTGAGAAGAAAAGGGACTGAGTCATATGTGTTTGAGAGACATAATATGTTACTCCATATGATCTGAGTGTGCAGTGGCTGGGAGCAGTGGGAAAGCGGTAGTGCAAAGGCCTCGCAGCCTTACTCTACTCGAAATCTCTTTGTAGGCAATCATGAACAGTGAGGGGCCAAGATGCCTCAGAAAATTTCCCACTTTTTGTCCCTTGAAACCATTTGGCTTAGCAATTAGCTTATTGTTCCCCAGAGATGTGAGTATGGGCCCCAAAGGATTCCACCACTTATTCAGATAGCACTCAGACCCTCATGAAGATAGTCTCTTAATGCCCACAGGACTCTGCTATGGGGACCCACTGATGCCCCCTCTAGAGTCTAGAGTCTCTAAAAATAAGTGAGCTTGCTATGCTCTTTAAATTAAACCCAGGGCCTTGCTCTAGGCTTTGCTTAGAGGTCACCTTCTTCTGTTTTCCTCCCACATTAACTCTAGACACGGGGTCTACTAGTGCTCACCGGAGGATATGCACCGAGAATATGCAGCAACATAAAGATGTTCCCCAAACAAAATGTCACCATACGGAGGTGCCCCAAATTTGAATATCTGTGCTATGCTATTATCAAATTGCCAGGGGAAAACCAAAGTTCAAGACTAAGAACACAAAGGAATTAAACTCCAGAATTCTTAAGTGAAATTGGAAGACAAAGTTCCAGATCAAATTATCTTGTCCTATACTAGTTAGTTATAAATCCAATGAATTAAAATGCATTCCTTTTTTCTTCCTCCACCACTTCTTATATAATATGAATCTTTAAGAAGAAAACAACAAACCGTGGCCATGAGGCCCACCTGATGGCTGCCTATACAAGTTTAGAAACACTGTTTCCAGGTTTAGAAGCACTGATTTATAATACCATTGCCAACATGAAGCCAGGCGTCCCTTTCAGGATAAATCTGAGGTCAGTAAGTGGGGTCAAAAACTCCTAGTCCTGGTTTACAAATGAGCTTTTTAAATGACATATTGTTATATTTTCCCAGGGAGAGGGGAAGCTCCCCTTCCTAGTTAGAATGATTTCTCATTCTCTCATCTTAAAAATGAGGGATTTACGATTCCAAGGCAGAGTCTGCGGTCTTTTTTTTTTTTTTTTAATTCAACATTTTACAAAATTCTTTATTCTTGAAAATATTACATATGTCTCCTTTTCCCCTCATTGACCTCTCCCATCCCACTTCTGCCCCTCAGCACTGGCCCTCAGCTCCTACTGTTTGTGTCCATTGGTTATACTTATATGCATGCATACAAATCCTTTGATCTCTTACTCCCACCTCCCACCCGTCCCTGCCTCCCCTCTGAGGTTTGATGGTCTGTTCAACGCTCCTAGTCTCTAGATCTATTTTTGTTCATCAGTTTATGTTGTTCATTATGTTCCACAAATGAGTGAGATCATGTGATATTTATCTTTCTTGGACTTGCTTATTTCACTTAGCATAATGCTCTCCAGGTCCATCCATGCTGTTGCGAATGGTAAGAGTCATTCTTTTTTTTTACAGTAGCATAGTATTCCATTGTGTAGATGTGCCACAGTTTTCTAATCCACTCATCTGCTGATGGGCACTTAGGCTGTTTCCAAATCTTAGCTATGGTAAATTGTGCTGCTATGAACATAGAGGGTGCATATATCCTTTCTGATTGGTGTTTCTGATTTCTTGGGATATACAGAAGGCCAAGAGACATATGAAAAAATGCTCCAAGTTACTAATCATCTGAGCGATGCAAATCAAAATGACAATGAGGTACCATCTCACTCCTGTCAGAATGGCTATCATCAACAAATCAACAAACGACAAGTGCTGGCAAGGTTGTGGAGAAAAGGAAGCCTTGTGTACTGCTGGTGGGAATGCAGACTGGTGCAGCCACTGTGGAGAACAGTGTGGAGTTTCCTCAAAAAATTAAAAATGGAACTTCCATTTGACCCAGTGATCTAGGAGTCTGCAGTCTTATACTCCAGAATTTGCCTGGAATACTCAAGGAAGCTTAAGGCATTCACAGTACAACTGGCTCAAGATGACATATTAAAATTCTAGCCTGAGGTTCCTTGGATAGTTGGCATATTACAGGTAATTATACACAAAAATGATACAAATCCAGTAAAATTTCCCAGGCCTCCAGATTTCTGGGGATGTTTGATAAGGCACTCCCCTCAAATTCTAAGTGTTCTTTTATACATCCTAGTGTCTTATCAAATTTAAGGCATTATCCAGATCAACTCTTCCTCCAATGCAGTGATCCCTTTTGATCAAACTCCCACATGGTGTTGTTTAAGAGCATCACATTGTCCCTCTGTGCGGGTTCATATGCCCCAAGCCATTAGTAAACCCCATGGAGTGCTGTGATACAGGACACATTCTATAGCATTTGGGTGGTTCCTATGTATCATGTGAGTTTACATTTTTACATCATTATTTTGCAATCTAATACATTTTCATCACCACCATTCAATATATGATCAAACAACTAATTTTGAAAAACGCATTTCAGAATAGTGGTGCTGTTTCCTTTCCCCTTTTTGTAGTGATAGAAGTCAAACTCGAGAGTACTTGAAACATTATGTCGATGATAGCCAACCTAATAAATATTGGGGGAATTAATTCCCACTGCCTATGATCCTCTGTGTTTTGATAGACAGAAAAGTCAGCAATAGTATTCCCTCATATTCTCTACGAGACAGCTGAAGGGATCGTATTCACACATACTATTTAAGAAGTGTACCCATCTTGAGAGGAGACCAGGTAGAAAGCCCTGAAGACTTGAATCTCCTCTCTGAACAGGTGTCGCCCAATCGGGGGGCACATTTACAAATGGCATCCTGCTGTCAGCCCATGACACCCGGATGTTGTTTCTAATCTTCATGGGAAAAGGTTCCATCCTTTGGGATAATTGTAGCTTTTTAACACATTTCACTGCAATTAGTGCATGTGCATGTCAGTGTTTTCTAGCAGATTCCCTGATTGAATTGGAGATCGTTTGAGTTCTCCCCATGATCCGTCAAAGATAAAGAATTTGTTTACTGTAAAGTGCACACCACTCACTCCTATATGCCATCTGCCATACTTAACTGCACAGTGCTACAACCTCCTAATAATAGCTCTTTGAGTTTAAGAAAAATAGTCGGAGGTGTTAATCACACATGCTAAGGGAATATTTACCTCTATCAGCCAACCTTTTCCTTCTCGGTGCGATTTTCATTTTAGTGTATTAAGTGAAGACAACACTGTACTTCTATGAAGTAGTGCACAGTCAAGTGGGGCTCAGAGACGCCCCTAAGTGACCGCATTGAACATAATTCTGAGAGGTGCACTTCCAAGAAAAGGTGGTAACACCCATACTTCAGAAAGGAATTTAGATGTTTAACATGGCTTTATTATCAGGTCACAGGTAAAATCCGTGACGTCTGCCTGTTTATGGTTTTCTCCTTTTCCCTTCCTCTTTTACGGGAATCTTGGATAACAATGAAGTCCGTCTGGAGCTCATGTTCTTAACTTTTCTTCACATTCCAATTGGCTCTCCTTAGCTGCCATATTGGAAAGAGTAATAAACAAAAAAGTGATTGTAATTTGTTATTAACCAATTTATTATTAAACAAAAAAGTGATTGTAATTTGTTATTAACCAATTTATTATTAAACAAAAAAGTGATTGTAATTTATTATTAACCTTAAATATCAACAAGGCCTTTTTTCAATGAAATGAGTTGCTGAAATGTATCTATCAATGGCAACAATGGACAGATGCTAGAATGCTTAATTTGGTTAGAAGTGCTCAGAGTCCTTTATATGTAATAGCTGCCCTCAGATAAGCTCTCTATCTATTCTGGGAGAGTCAGGACACTTAAATCTTTTATTTCTAAAAATGCGATAAAACTAACAATAAAACCACTAACTCACAACCTCTTTACAAAGTGCTGCAGACTATACTCCTTGAGAGTTTTGTTTGTTCATTTGGATAACCATAGAGGACACTGCATGATGGAGGAGAGCCAGCTGGCTGGACTTGAAGGGCAGGTTGAATCCCTTTTTCAACATTTAATATTTATGTTCTCAAATATATCCCCAAACATTTGAGGATATTGATGTTACGACTTTATTTTGTTATCTCTGAGTCATGGCGCTGCCAGACCTCTCACTTAACTAACTGTGATGAAAGAGCATCCCAGACAGTCTGTCTCGCAGAGGACACACTGTAAACTTCTCCCTTGAAATTTATCTTTTGTACTTTGATATTTTTGTTACCGAATGTCCCCTGTGCTCACAACCTTTGGATAAAATGAAATTGCATTTGTATTTACGATCAAATATCATTGGCTTTAAAATCTCACCCAGTTGACTAGCAAGGTTGCCTTTCTCAAACTTTCTGAGGCTCTCCTGGGATGCTTACACATGCCCATAGATCCGTTATTTCTTCTGTCAGAAGATATAGAAATTCAGATCTTTTGTCTGCCCCACGGAGGCTGACACCCAGATAGCTTCACCCATCAGGTACATGCAGTCAATCAGGTGCCTCCAGGTTCATTGGAGACCCATCTGCTTAAGTTGATGAGAGCCGCCTCAGTAGCCCCAGGAGATTCGCAGAGATAATGCTCAAATTTTCCATTCCTCTTGGTTCTCAAGTACTACCTGCTGATGCCGTCACTATCACCATGGAACCTCTCACTCTTCTGGAGGCTTTTTCCTGCCCTGAGGCTTCCTTTCAATGACAAGAACATTTATTTCTTTGGTATCACCCTTAGGAGAGAAAGTCCCACAGCCAACTCCTTGGGTCCCAATACTTATTAGTTATGATGCTGTAACTCTTTGGATGTGCACACCCAGAGTCATTTCTCCAGACATGCCCACCGTGCAATGGTGACTGAATAAGGGTGGGTCCCAAGTTAACTAAAAACAGAATTCAGAAGTAACAGTCTCACCTGGAACACAGGTCCAAACCCTTTCTTCTTATGGTCCATTTTTAGTAAGAAGTCTTCATTGTTTTTTTATTGCAAAAAGACATGATTTTTAATATGGATGGTGGGTTGGTGAGCGAGAAGAAAAAAAATCATGGTCCAAGTTCTTTATCTACCATGAGACTCCAATTCCCTTGTATAAATCTGTGGCATGACATATATATGTTGAGGGAGGGTTTTTCCCACTTCCTCTCAAGCCAAGCCATAGGGGAAGGGATAATATTACATTTTTATCTCTGATTACATCTAGGCACAGGTTTTTACTAAGCAAAACTCATTGTTAAGTTTTATCTGTCTTGGGGACTTAGAATGAATGTATTCACATTGTTGAAGCATCTGAAAATTTATGATAAGAGGATAGAATGATAGTGTGAGAGTTGGGGTTAGGATCAGAATTGTCATGTGAAGAATATATATGGACAACAGTCTTTTTTTTTTTAAATGGGAATAATAGAATTAATTTAACTTAATGAAAAGCAGCCTAACCTAAGTGGTGAAAAGATATGTAAATTAGGTAGTATGTTTTCCCTGACCCCTTTACTAACCATGTACTCATTATATTGCTATACAGCTAATATCTATTTTAATTTTAATTAGGCTAGGTCTTAGAGCTACTTGGATGGATTAGATACAATCTTTACTCCTAAGAAGTTCATAATCAGAAGAAACTAAATCAGTTTAGCACACACACACACACACACACACACACACACACAAAGTATTTTGCACATTATCAGGAACTCAGAAAAGGTCTGAGATTTTACTCAACTTAAATGCTTAACAAATGAGTCTGTGTACAGTTCTACAGATGCTGACATAAGACATGAGATTCCTGGGTCAGAGAAAAGGACGTTGTTACTCACAGCACAGCAGGCAGCATGCACTCCATGCTCTCACGGATTCCTTCCTCACCCCACCGAGTTCTTTGGGGGTGAGGTAAAGTGGCCTAGGTAGATGTGTGTGCAGAAAGTTGGTGTCGCAGTTGAGGAACCCTCAGCTTATGAAGTTCCTAATCTTATAAAGGGAGCTGCTAGCAAATCTGTCTCACCTTCACCTGGTGGGAGACATGATCTTTATTATCAAGACAGGTAAGAAAAAAAACCTGCCTTCTTCCCCCTTGAAGGGAGATGCTACCACTGTCTTCTAAGAAATTTTGACATACAAACGTCCTTAAAAAGATGTTAGAAGCAAAAACTGCCAGTGTCTTTGCTCAAATGGTTAGAAATACTAGTCACCCATGGAGAATTGCCCCTCAACACTTATATAATAACAACAATAACAACAGTGTGATATACTCTCTAGAAGAGTTATGGATATGCCACAGAGGAAGGCACAAACACATCTGCCTAAGGGAGTCTAGGAGTAAGAGAAGATACATTTTAACTTGATACGAACGGAAAAAAAAAAAAATTCCAGACAAAGGAAGCTTCCTAAGCATGGAAACAGGGACTGCTGCTCCAAGAGTGCCCTCTAGTGTGTGGAAAGACGTCGCCTCTTGCATTTGGCTGGGAGGACTTTCTGCAGTCTGGGAGGGTGATCCAGTGGGCATTGTGGGGGCTAAAACCATCTCCCTGGCATACACCTGGGAATCTATTTCTCATGGCTTGCTTAAGAATTTATGCTACTAATTCTGACCTTGAAACCTCCTTGCTGCCTTTTGTGTGTGAGTGTGTGTGTGTGTGTGTGTGTGTGTGTGTGTGTGTGTGTGTGGCAGGGGGAGAGTTTAAGGGAATTGTGTCTCCTGGGGTTGGAGAATAGAATAGCTTAATGGTTCTAACAGTTTACCCCTCACTGCCTGTAGATTTTGTGTGTATGACATGAAGTTCTGACCCAAATAAATGGGATCATGGAGACAGAATTTTAGAGCTAACATGTTCTTAGAGTTATTTAATTGTCCCTCCCGTTTTTTTTCTTCCCTATTTCCTTTCTTTCTCAAACATTTTAACTGCTTATTACATTTTGTGTTCCATGCTGGGGATACAAAAATAAAGGACAATGGCTTCTTTCCTTAGGTTGCTCACAGGATAGTAGGGATAAAGAGAGAGTCAATTACAATGAACTATGATAAGTCTAAGGCAAAAGAATTGCAACGGGCTGCAGTTAGGGAACCTGATACAGGTAAGGATATCATAAATGAATATTCAGAAGAGATAATTCTTGAACTGGGTCTGGACAGATGACCAGGGAATGTCCAGGGAAAGAATGGGTAGGCAGGAGGTTAGTCCTTATCAACGCTGGCTTTTTGTATCATGCTAAGGAGTCTGGATTTTATCCCAGTTGGTACTAGAACATTTTTGGAAGATATTTACAAAGGAAGTAATATCATCAGCATTTCATTTTAGAGTGATTACTTTGGCAGCAAAGTGGAGAATAGATTGAAAGGAGAAACACTGGGGACATGAAGATCAATTCAGTGACCTAGGCAAAATATATACATATTGAAAGGAATGTCTAGCCTAGCAGTAAATCAATAGAATTGATAAAAGATGGAGGATATGGAAAACAGTGAAGATTCAATAGTGACTCAAGTGTGTTATGGGTAACTGGGTAGATGAACTATCATCACCCAAAATCTGAAGAAAGAAAATTTGTTAATAGATATAAGGTTAGTTCAAATTTTGACATACTGTGACTTCATCATCTCTGAAATTATATATTGACTTGGGTTTATAGTTATGGAAACTCGCTTTTATTCTGCCCTTTCATTGCTCAATCAGTATTTATTCCAAAATTGTATTTCTTTCTGAAGTCCCTTTTGAAGTCATCATGATCCAGCAGTGGACAGCAGTGCTTACTGCAAAGTGTTTCGGGTTCTCTCCTTCACTGAGCACATTTCTCTCATCCAAATGCCCATACACCTAAAGGTAGTCTTTCATGTAAATCTTTGCCTCATACTGAATGTGAATGGAATTTATTGTATGTTGCACATCTTTATTTCAAAGTCATTTAATTCAATGGTTCAGGGTCATAAAAATGTTTCTCAATAGATATGCTTTTCTCTCTCCCTCTCTGCTGGAAGTGTTTTGATTATTTGGCAAATGCGTATATGTATAGCATTTTCAGAACTCCTCAGCTGGCTCAATACTTTTTGAGTCAGTGGAAGCTGTAGATTCAAGTGATTACAAAAAAATAGTTTCAATTCTTTGTTACTATGCTGTCTGTGGAATCTGGTTTCTATATTATATTTATTTAGCATGAATTATTTAGAAATAGGACATATCAATAAAGGCATTTTAGACACTAAAAATAATTTTTTGTTTTTCATTTCATATTCACCCTTTGCTCCATGTTATGCAATACAACCTTTTCACAAATGCAAATGTAAGGTTATTGGTAACTTAAAATCTACTTCATTCTTTGTATTATGCTGACTAGTATGTATAGAGTTATTTAAAAATATTTTTCATTGTTTTGTAAACTGAGTGATTCTGTTAGACCCAGATGTTGTGATTCCCAAAGACCACGAGTGAGCCCGACTCCAATGCAAAAACATGAGGGCCTTTATTATTTGAGTTAACTCGGACTCGTCCCACACATGCCCTCGCAGTGGCGGGGGGGGGGGGGGGGGGGGGGTGGTAGAGGGGAGGAAGTGCTGGTTCCAGGGGAACAACGGATTTATAGGGCTGGAAGTAGTGGGGTGGGGTAACGTGTGTGGCCCCTGTTGATTGGTCGAGGGAAGGTCCTGGGCAGGGCATTTCCTCTGCATCCCTATTGGCAGGTGTGCAGTCTTGCACCGCCCTAACAATTCTAAGTAGACATAGAGAAAGGATGTATTTCCATCAGAGAAAGATCAGCCTAAGGAATATTCTTAAGGTCTTCTAAGACCTTGTCTGAGACTGTACCTTTCCCTGGGCATGCACAGTCATTGTCTAATTTTTCTATATTTTCAGTTCTTAATATATATGTAATATCCTAATCTTTAATTCAGGCTCCCAAAAGGGGAAAAAGAAAAAAATACAATGGGAAGGAGGAGAAAGCTAGTCCTTTAAGTCCCCTGGAAGTCACTCCAGCTCCAGAGGGAGGGACTTGCAATAACTGGAGGAGGTGCAACAGTAATGCTAATCACCTCTCAGTCTGCAGTTCTTTATCAGAAGCAGCTGGGACCTTTTTCCCCCAAGGAGTTTCCTACAAGCCATGCACAGGTTGTTCTGGAAACTTGAGAACACATTCACTGCTTGCCAGGGAGGGAGAAGGGAGCTGCTACTGTGCTAATAGTGGCAACAGACCAAAATTAACTGCCACTTATTACTCAAACCTTCCCCTGGAAGGTACAAGACTTCAATAGACTCCAGAGTTCCAAAATAGTTATACCACACACATTCTGCAAGTGCAATTGTCTGGATAGATAGACAGATTTCTGGTCCTCCTTCCCTCCCTCCCTCCCTTCCTCCCTCCCTTCCTCCCCTCCTTCCTTGCCTCCTTTCTACCTTCTTCACTCTCTCCTTTCCTCTCTCTTTCTTTCCTCTTTCCCTTCCTTCTTACCTATCTTCCTCCTTTTTTAATTTCTTTATTAAGGTATTACATTTGTGTCCTTATCCTCCTATTGCCTCCCCACCTCCCTGCTCATGCCCTCGCCCCTCTGGTGTCTGTGTCCATCGGTTAGGCTTATGTGCATGCATGCAAGTCCTTTGGTTGATCTCTCCCCCTAACCCCCACCCTCCCCTACCTTCCCTCTGAGGTTTGACAGTCTGATCGATGCTTCTCAGTCTCCGGATCTGTTTTTGTTCATCAGTTTATGTTGTTCAATATATTCCACAAATGAGTGAGATCAGGTGATATTTATCTTTCTCTGACTGACGTATTTCACTTATCCTTATTCCAGTGCCTTATTCCATTTCCACCCATGCTGTTGCAAATGCTAAGAATTCCTTCTTTTTTTTACCACAGTGTAGTATTCCATTGTGTAGATGCACACAGCTTTTTTAATCCACTCATCTGCTGATGGGCACTTAGGCTGTTTCCAAATCTTAGCTATGGTGAATTGTGCTGCTATGAACATAGGGATGCATATATCCTTTCTGATTGGTGTTTTTAGTTTCTTGGGATATATTCCTAGAAGTGGGATCACTGGGTCAAATGGGAGTTCCATTTTTAATGTTTTGAGGAAACTCCATACTGTTCTCCACAGTGGCTGCACCAGTCTGCATTCCCACCAGCAGTGCACAAGGGTTCCCTTTTCTCTGCATCCTCTCCAGCACTTGTCGTTTGTTGATTTGTTGATGATAGCCATTCTGACAGGTGTGAGATGGTACCACATTGTGGTTTTGATTTGCATCTCTCAGATAATTAGTGACTTTGAGCATGTTTTCATATGTCTCTTTCCTTATGTCTTCTTTCCAAAAGTATCTATTTAGGTCTGTTGCCCATTTTTTTTATTGGGTTGTTTGTCTTCCTTTTGTTAAATTGTATGAGTTCCCTATAAATGTTGGAGATTAAACCCTTGTCAGTGATATCATTGGCAAATATGTTTTCCCATGCAGTGGGCTTTCTTATTGTTTTGCTGATGGTTTCTTTTTATCCCAGGGATGCAAAAGATGGTACAATATCTGCAAATCAATAAACATGATACATCACATAAACAAATTGAGAGATAAAATCACATAGTCATATCAATTGATAGAGAAAAAGCATTTGACAAAATCCAGCACCCTTTCTTGACAAAAACTCTCAGCAAAGTGGGAATAGAAGGATCATACCGCAATATAATAAAAGCCATATGTGACAAACCCACAGCCAAGACCATACTCAATGGGCAAAAACCAAAACCATTTCCCTTAAGAACAGGAACTAGACAGGGATGCCCACTCTCACCACTCCTGTTCGACATAGTACTGGAAGTATTAGCCTTTGCAATTAGACAGGAAGAAGAAATAAAAGGCATTCAAATTGGAAAAGAAGTAAAACTCTCCTTATTTGCAGATGACATGATACTGTACATAGAAAACCCTAAAGACTCCATCAAAAAATTATTAGACTTAATAAATGAATTTGGCAAGGTAGCAGGATAAAAAATTAACACCAAAAAATCTATGTCATTTCTATCCACCAATAGTGAATTTATAGAAAGAGAGACTAAAAAAGCAATCACATTTACCATCATACCAAAAAAATTAAGATATCTAGGAATAAACTTAACTAAGGAGGTAAAAGACCTATACACAGAAAACTATAGGCCACTGAAAAAAGAGATAGAGGAAGACATAAACAGATGGAAGAACTTACTGTGTTCATGGACTGGTAGAATCAAAATCATTAAAATGTCCATACTTCCCAAAGCAATCTATAGATTCAATGCACTCCCCATTAAAATACTAATGGCAGCCCTAGCTGGTTTGGCTCAGTGGATAGAGCAACAGCCTGCGGACTGAAGAGTTCCAGGTTCAATTCCGGTCAAGGGCATGTACCTTGGTTGTGGGCACATCCCCAATGGGAGGTGTGCAAGAGGCAGCTGATCGATATTTCTCTCCCATTGATGTTTCTAACTCTCTGTCCCTCTCCCTTCCTCTCTGTAAAAAAATCAATAAAATATATTTTAAAATAAATAAAATACCAGTGGCATATTTCACAGACCTAGAATGAACTCTCCAAAAATTCATCTGGAATAAAAAAAAAAAAAAGACCCCGAATAGCTACAGCAATCCTGAGAAAGAAGAACAAAGTAGGTGGGATCTCAATACCAGATATCAAGCTGTATTACAAAGTCACTGTTCTCACAACAGCCTGGTACTGGCACAAGAACAGACATATAGATCAGTGAAATAGAATAGAGAACCCAGAAATTGGCCCAAACCACTATGTCCAATTAATATTTGACAAAGGAGGTATGATCATGCAATGGAATTAAGACAGCCTCTTCAATAAATGGTGCTGGGAAAATTGGACAGATACATGCAAAAAAATGAAACTAAACCACCAACTTACACCATACACATAAATAAACTCAAAATAGATAAAGGACTTAAACGTAAGACGGGAAACCATAAAAATACTAGAGGAATCCACAGGCAGCGAAATCTCAGACCTATGGTGAAGCAATTTCTTCACTGATATTGCTCCTAGGGCCATGGAAACTAAAGAGAAAATAAACAAATGGGCTACTTCCTTTTTTTTTTTTTTTTTTAAGGGCCACTTTACCAGTACATTGCCCCAAAGGCTGCTGCTATATGTTCCTTAGTATAAATTGTATTGGGATTAATTGGACCAGCTGCTCTGATTTCAACTCTTCATAGTATTTCAAGGCTACTTCCCATTGCTGTTTCAAAGCACCAACCCTGGGAGTTAAGTGTAAGTGTTAGCATCTTGTGGTTCTAAGTTATTTTTAAAATCTGGATCTCATTCTTTTCTTGCATGGGGTTTTTAGATATGTCCTTTCCTGTCTTTGGACTCTTCAATTCTTTCTCGTATCAACCTTATCATCATTTCTCATTATGGGCTGGACCATTACTCAGAGAATGCATGAGTTCCAGGGCATTCTTCCTATTAAAACAAAACAAAAACAAAAACAAACCCGCTCTTGACCCATCATTGCTGTCTAGCTACCAATCTCTACTGCTTGCCTCTATGTTTCACACCTCCTACTTACTTTTGATCCCACTCCATCACTTCAATGAAACTGCCCTTGTCAAAATGACCATGACCTTCATTATGCCCCCAAATTTAATGGAGTATTAATTGTTGGCTTGCTTCAGAGCCTGTTCTTGATATATCTTCTTATTTATGGATGTTCCTTTTTATCCTTCAGGTCTCAGTTCAAAAGTCATCCATTCAGAGAATTTTTTATTGACCACCCTTTCACCCCTCTTTAAATGCTTTTTAGCACTTACTATTATCTGAAATTATCTTGTTTCATTACATATCTACACACTTTTTAAAAAATATCTGTGTCCTCAGACTTAAATGCAATTTTATTGAGGTCAGGAAATTTGTCTTATTTACTGTTCTACCCCTAGTTCTAGAATGATATGTAGTATTGGTCTTCAAACTGGAGTATAAATACTCCAAAAGGGACATAAACATTGACAGTTTGAAGAGAAATTTACTTCCAGTCCAGTTTCCATATAAACTCTTTCTTAAAATTGGTCTGCTTGAGAATCCATCATTCAGATTCTTTGTCAATTCCCTTTTAACAATAACCTCTATGCTACTTTTTTTAAAAGAACAAAGCCTATCTCTTGCCTATTTTAATCTAATTCATTGCTGCAAGATATAAAAATTCTGAGGCACTAAAAATGGTTCAGCTCTAGACCAAATTTAGAAAGTGAAACATTCCAATCTCCAGACAACAAATAGTCTCATAATCTGGGTGGTTTCTAATTGATTTCTTTCAAATAAAGGGAAGTCTAAGTGGAATTTTTTTAAATGTTAAATTCATACCTGACCTTTTTGGTTTGGTATGTAACTCAGAAATAATACAAAGAATTGGGTGGCATTGCTATAACAAGGTCTTCACATTCACTTCTACTCTTTGATTTTGGAACAGGGCATTCGTTTTACATTATTAATAAAACCAAATTAATACAAAAAGTTCCTAACAATAGAAAAGAAGCAGAAATCAGTAGACTTAAGAGTAGATCATGTTTGTAAGGAGTGTGCATTGAGCTGATTTACTTAGCTAATAATTTAGTTTGTGCAATGCTATTTGCTGGGTGTCTGGGGCAGCTCAGACACCTAGCGAGGATGAGAAGTTGAACTGAACTTCTGGAGTGTGAAGGTAGTATGTGCCCAAAACATAGGCTACGTAGGAGAGGGGAAGGAAATTCCGTTAGTCTAGAAAGCAGTATTGAATAGGAAAGGTATCTTCTACAGCAAGAATTTCCACAAACTCATATGTAGAAAGGCATCACTTTCTTTATTGCCTTACAACTGAAATTTGTATCTGTCTTAAGTCTTCTCCTCTGTCAACCACTCTGTTTATGTGACATGCTATCTCCTGACTATTTTCCCTGACACCCCTAAGCCATTTGCAATATTTAGTACTTCTCAGAACCTTAAACACCAGCAGGTTTTTTCTAATTTGCTCTACTCACCAGGAATTATTCATTGTCCTGATTCTCCCTGTTCAGGCATATGTTCCATGTCACCCCAAGGGTAGTTGTCATGTCACACAACATGCTGTTACTGATAATCCTGGAATTATCTTTCTCTCAAACCAGTGGCTAATGTCATGATTATTTTGATGTGTTCTATTCTTAGGCAACAACAATGCAGTTTATCTTCAGTGTTGTTGTTTTTAAATGTCTGGTAAAAATTTACAATTTATGTTCCTCATGCACAAAATACTATTAAGTGGCAGAGTAATTAATTATGTATGCATTTTAAGGATTTTACAGACTTACAAAATAGCAGGCCATGTTAAGGATTTCTCTCTTGATAGAGACATTCTGAGAGAAAAGAATGGTGAGATCCAAAATGAAATTTAGTTCACGGTCTAATAATAGTCAACTGGGTTGGGTTGGTTACTACTTTCTTTGAAGATGTTTTAATTCAGCTAACATCTATCAGAAATTTCTTAGTTAATCAAGAATACCAATTTTTCTTGGGATGAGGTTTTATATTATACTAGAAGCTCAGTGCATAAAATTCATGCCCAGCCTGCACCCACTTCAATTGGGGACACCCCTCTCTCAATCTGGGAATGCTGGCTACTAACCACTCATCTGCCTGCCTGCCTGATTGCCCCTAACCTCTCTGCCTACCTGACGGATCGCCCCAAACTGCCTCTGCCTGCCTGCCAGATCGCCCCAAACTGCCCTCCCCTGCCAGCCTGATCTTGCCCCCAACTGCCCTCCTCTGCCATCCTGATCTCGCCTCCAACTGCCCTCCTCTGCCAGCCTGGTTGCCACCAACTGCCTTCCCCTACTGGCCTGATATTGCTCCCAAGAGTCCTCCCCTGCTGGCCTGATCTTGCCCCTAACTGCCCTCCCCTGCCAGTCTGATCTTGACCCCAACTGCCTTCCTCTGCCAGCCTGATCTTGCTCCTAACTGCTCTTCTCTGCCAGCCTGATCACCCCTAACTGCTTCTGCCTGCCTGATCCCCCCTAACTACCCTCCCCTGCAGGCCAATTTGGTTCTGATTGGTCAGTTTTTATGCCAGTCAGTGTCAAAAGTTCCAGCTCCTAGGCAGCCATTGGCTCTTCACAGTTGACCCAGATTTGATTCTGATTATTTAGTTTCTATGCCAGTCAGCCTCAAAAGCTCCGCCTTGTAGGCAGCCATTGGCTCCTCACAGTTGACCCAGATTTGATTCTGACTGTTCAGTTTATATGCCAGTCAGCATCAAAAGCTCTGCCTTGTAGGTAGCCATTGACTCCTCCCGCTTGATCCAGATTTAGTTCTAATTGGTCAGTTTCTATGCCAGTCAGCTTAAAAGCTCTGCCTTCGAGGCAGCCATTGGCTCCTTACATTCACCCAGATTTGGTTCTGATTGATCAATTTCTATACCAGTCAACTCTCTGGGTGTATCAATGGGGCCTGATCAGAAAGGCGGGACTGATCAGTAGCCCTGGTGGAGGCCTGGAAAGAAATGGAGGTGCGGCTATTGGCCAGGCTGGGAGAGAAAGAGAGGAAAGTTCTGATCAGTGGCTGCCATAGAGGCTACAGATCAGACCCTGCCCCTCTCTCTCTGCAGGCCTCTCTCCAGGCCTGATCCGCAGCCCCTAGGCAGTCAGTGCTGTGTCAGGGCACAAGTAGGGGCCCCAGTCAGTGCTGGGTCAGCACTGACTTCTGGTCTGGTCGAGCCTTTGGTCCTAATGGGTCATGTAGAGGATCTACTTTACTTAGAAGACAGTTCTTCAGACTTAGTCTTTGGGTGAAGGCCAATGGAACAGGTGCCATTTTGAATCAGTACCAGTTTGTTCTGTCATTTGGCCCTCCACAGCCAGGGTGGAATGCTTGCTTCATCGCCACAGTGATAAAGCAAGAATTCTGCCAGGTCCCACGCCCAGGACTGGGGGACTCTGGAGGAATAAGAGGACTGGGTGCCACCATCTTGTGGCTAAGGGCACCACCATCTTTGTGGCAGAGTGAGAGTAAATTTGCATATTCCCTCTTCATTAGGTAGAATAACATAAAAAGATTCTGTCTCAGAGCAGATTGTGGATAGGTGTTAGTTTAAACACCTTCTTTAGGCTGACAATCTTCACAGGTCTGTCTCAGTCAAAAAGCAGGTTCTCACTACATAGTGGTGCTAAGATCATGTATTAAGTTTTTTGTCCAGTTAATCACTTCTACATTTTTTTTAATGGAGTCATGTTTACCAGGTCATCCACAATGTTTCATTACAGTACATTGATACTGCTTTTTGTATATAATAGGAATATTTCCAAACAAAATCTGATGGCAACTCAGAATTAGTCTTAGCTATTCCATATAGTCTGTAGGCTAAAGATTTTATTTTACTTATGTTCTTTTCAACATGGTCTAGCTTTTTTACCTCAGTTGAATTAAAGGTGCTGATTACCACTCTTGCTGTTTGCTTCACAAAACTAGAGTTATTCTATAATAAGGACAATTAACTTACATTGAGAGATTTTAAAAACCCAGGCCACATCATTGTCCCAGAATTTCCTTTTCTTTCCTTCCCTCCATTCACTCTCTTTTGTTCTCCTCGACCTCCCCTCCTCATTTACTTCCTTTTTCAACTCTTCCCCTCTCCTCTCCCTTGTTCCTCTACTTTCCATTTCCCTTCCTTTGTCTTCAATATTTCATTTTTCTTTCTCCCTCCTGTCCTCCCTCCCTCCCTTCATTGGATTTTTTTTACACAGACATTATAATTGTTTGTGAATAGTGACAGTTTTACCCTTTCTTCTCTAATAGGGATTTCTTTTATTTTTGTTCCTACTCCTGGTACAATGTTGAATGGATATGGGGAGAACAGACATTTTTGTCTTGTTCTTGATATTAAGGTGAAAACATTCACATTTAAGCATAATGTTACGTATATGTTTTTCATAAATGCCCTTTTTCAGCTTGAGGAAGTTCCCTCCTATTCTTAGTTTGTTGAGAGAGTTTGTATCTCTGTTACAAAAGATAGCATGTGTTTCAAGGGAGTACCAGACATAGTTTTAATATTTAAAAAAACATGTGGTCGGTTTTGGAATTTGGGGGTTTTATCTGGAGAAGATCAACAATGAAAAAGTTGTTTGATAAAATCACAAGGGTTCAAGGATAAAAAATGGCCATAGTGTTGGTTGTGTTATGAACCATAGTAATACATTATAACTACAAAAGGAATGTTGACTTTATAGAGAAATCCCTTATTTTCCTGTTTGTTTGCTTATAATTATTTTGTTATAAAATATAATAAAGCAGCTCAAGTGAAAAAACTTTTTAACAGTGTACATACACAGCAGTTAGGCAAAAATGTCCTGTCATTTAGGTAGACTATGAAAAAAAAAATCCTTTGTACAGCCTTGTATTGAGAACAGGCTGTACACTTAAGATCAATTTTTTTTTATTAACAATCAGTGTCCACTTCTTTAGTATGCATAGTTTATTTTAAATCTAATCTTACCACTATAAATATCTTTATTTTAAACATATAGACATACACAACGCAATAAAATATTACTTAAGTTTGAATCATTACTTTTAAAATGGAATTATTCTTATAAACACATTTAAGACAGTATTTTCACTCCACCAATTTTATCCTTTTAAAATAAATATTAAGAATAACAAATATGTTTACAAATACACAAGAGTACAAAAGTAAAAATTACCGAGTGGTGACCAAGTATTTTTGTTTGACAGTATTTCCAAATCCTCTGTTGCAAGTAGAAGTTTCTATTTATTTTAACTACTTAAACATTTCCAAACCTTAGGTCGTAAAGTTAATTAAGTCTGAAGCCTTGAAGTTAATTAGGGTCTTAGAATTGCAATTTAAGTCAACATTAAAGAACAATAAATCTACTTGGTATTTAAACACTTAGCACTAAAATTTTACTCAGATAATGTAAATACAATAACTCAATGGATTTAGGTAACTTGTAACATTGCTTGAGGTTTATAAGAACGGTATTGAATATATCATTATTTTAACTCAATATAGTTTTATATACTAAAGCATCTCTTTCACTCATTCCCCCAACCCTGCTCCCATCTGGAAATCGTCAAGATATTCTCTTCATCTACAAATCTGTTTCTGTTCTGCTTGTTCCTTGATTTTGCTTTTAGATTCTATTGTTAATATATATGTATTTATTACCAGTTTATTGTTCATATTTTTCATCTTTTTTTCCTTCTTAAAGAAGACCCTTTAACATTTCATGTAAAACTGGTTTGATGGTGAAATATTCCTTTAGCTTTTTCTTGTCTGGGAAGCTTTTTTTATGGTTTTCAATTCTAAATTATAGCTTGCTGGATATAATATTTTTGGTTGTAGATCCTTGCTTTTTATTTTGAATACTCTTGTCAATTCCTTCTGGCCTGCACAGTTTTTGTTGAGAAATTAGCTGACAGTCTTATGAGACTCTCTTGTAGGATAGTTCATTTTTCTCTTGCTACTTTTAAGATTCATTCATTGTCTTTAAACTTTGTCATTTTAATTATGATATGTCTTGGTGACTCTTTGAGTTTATTTGTTTGGGATTCTATGTACTTCCTGGACTTGCATGTCTATTTCCTTCCCCATTTTAGGGAAGTATTCTGTCATTATTTTTTCTAGTAGGTTTTCAATTTCTTGCTCTCTCTCTTTTCTTCCAGCACATTCATGATGTGAATGTTGGTAGCTTGAAGTTGTCCCAGAGGCTCCTTACATTATTCTTATTTTTTTTACTCATTTTTCTTTTTGCTCTTCTGATTGGGCAGTTTTTGCTTTCTTATATTCCAAATTGCTGTTTTGATCCTCATCTCCATTTACTATGTTGATTCCTTGTAAATGATTCTTCATTTCAGTTAGTGTTTCCCTCATTTCTGACTGGTTCTTTTTTATGGTTTCCATGTCCTTTTTATGCTGTTGAAGTTCTCATTAAGTTCATTGAGCTTCTGTATAACCAGTGTTTTAAACTCTGCATCTAGAAGATTGTTTTCCTCCTTTTTGTTTATTTTTCTAGAGTTTTATTCTGTTCTTTCATTTGGGACATGTTTTGTCTCCTCATTTTGGAAGCCTCCCTGCATTTGTTTCTATGTACTAGGTAGAGCTTCTATATTTCTTGGTCTTAGTAGAGTGGCCTTATGTAGTAAGCATTCTGTAGGGTCCAGTGGCACAGCCTCCTGGTGTACCCAACCTAGATGCTCCAGGTGTACCCCTCCATGTGGGTCCCTTCCTAATGTAGGTGAACCTTGATTGCTGTTGGCATATCAATAGGAGGGATTTCCCCTCAGGCTGATTGGCTACAAGAACTGGCTGAACCACCAACCACCACTACGGAGTATTAGCTGTGCAGTGCCTTTCCCTCCCCCTGATCCCCCACACCAGGACTTATTTCAGCAGAGCTCAGGTGCCCACTGAGTCTGCCCCTTCAGTGTGTCAATGTGGAGGGGGTTGTCTGGTACTTTGAAATGGTCTGAAGCCATTAGGTGCGCTGGCTCTAGGACTTCCCAGGAGGTACAGGCCAAGGTCATATTCCACCTGTATTCTTCCATGGGACATCTGGAATATGTTACAAAGTGATCTGCAAATGCCTGTTACATGTGCTGGGTTTGAGGTGCCTAGGCAAGGCCAAGCTGCAAACCAGGGCTGGCTGCTGCTAAAGTCAGGCCTGAGGCTACTTAGTGTATGGGGCACACTGAGGCCAGATGCTGCTTGTTTGAGAGATTTTAGGAAAGTCCAAAGCATAAGCCAAGAGAGGCCATTTGTACAGAAAAGTCACTGTAAAGAGCTTAGGTGGGCCTGCAAGTTGGGTGGGGTGGCATCTCAGACAATCACCAGAGTGGGGCAAACAGTGTGAGCCAGAATGATGGAGACTCAGATATGGTACCCACCTGATGGCTCCAAGTGTGGGGATGACTCAGAAAAGGAACAATAGCCTCTGCCAGCATTATCATCTGGCAGAAAACTGTCCCTCAAGCTTTTGCCTTGATGCCAACTAACTCAGTCCCTCCCTGTATGTCTTTGGTGTCTTTCTATCACTCTAGCTTAGAGGGAGTGAAACCTAGTAAGGTTCTCATGGGCCCTTTAAGAGGAAAACCTGGAACTCCAGAAGACCTCCATCTCACTTAGCCAGAATCCCCTCTGTGTTTTACAGCCAGAAATTATGGGGACTTTGGTTCCTGGCAGAAGCCTGGCTGGGAGGCCTGGTGTGACACTGGGAGCCCCTGCTCCTCACGGGGAGCCATAGTAGGCGAGATATCCACCACATGTGGGTGTGAGACCAGTTTGTTCTGTGTTTACACCCCTCCTACCAGTTCTCTATTATTTCTTAATTCCCTAGTTGTGCAACTTCCATTCAGCTTGATTCATGTGGTTCTGAATGATGGTTGTTCTGTAGCTTAGTTGTAATTTTGAAGTGGTTATGGGAGGATGTGAGTACTGTGTTTACCTATGCCACCATCTTGATTAGAAGCTTAATTGATGATTATCTGATCTATAAGACAAATATAAGTTATTTCCAATTAATTAGGCTGCTCATCAGAAAATAAATTAGAATCATGCATGAAGTAAAATGTTGCTTGCATTTTATCCCACACTGTGATATTTCATTTGTCCAATTATTACCATAATTAGGAAGGTTACATATTGTGACTTAAATAAATATTTCATTACTGAATATTTATATAATCAATAATTAAAATATTCACATATTAAAATTAAAATTTTTTGAATAATGATACAGTCTCAATAGAGAATGGTTTCCTAAGGATGGCCTGATGCCTTCTATTTGTCTTTTGTTTTTACATATTAGTCACCAAGACCCTAACTATTAATTGAAATGCAGTTGTCTCCTTTTGGGAGACTCTTCCTCCTTTTCTCTAAAGGGAATATATTATTATTAGAAACAACCATGAAAGAACTTTTCTACAACACTTAAAGTAGGGGTTATTGTTTTTATTTAATCACTCATTTTTTCAATGATTTATGTGTTTGCATTATATAAGTGGATGCAAAGACCTGACATTTCCTGGGGAATTGGAAATGGATTTGAGCTTATTCTGACCTCTCTGCATTTCCGTGGGCTCTCCTAACAGGTACATTTCTCAAACTAACACTTATTTTTGCTGATTTCTTATTGTCTTCTCAGATGCTATGCTGGCAACATTCTGATGCACCCTGAATTTCACCCAAGGTACCCCTTGGATAATTGAACATTTCCTGTTCAGTAAACTTCCAGTCTCAGAATTAGGTCTTAAAATGTAGCAGCCATCATACTATCTTTATGTCAGGATATATGATACCAGATTTTTGTAAAAAATAATTGAAAAAGACAGACAATAATTTACAGTGGGGATGTCGAGAATAACTGCTCTAGTCATTAAAAAGAAGTCTTGACCTGATTTAGATAAACTTTATTCTGGTGAGAAACTGGCTTATTTTATAGTTGGAGGAAATTTGGCCTTCAACAAGTTTATTGAAATCAAATACAAAATCAGAGATGAGATTATATTCTGAAGTTTCTCATCTATTATTTTAATAAATAGAAAATATGCCTAGGAAAAGAAATAACTTTTTTATATCACCAAGTAGCAACTGCAGCGTGGTAATAGGGAAGGGAGTAAGTCTAAACTGAAAATTTAGTTTTACTGATCACAAAAATACCTAAGCCTTCTTCAAAGCTCATATATGCAGGGAAATTTTGTGAAGGTCTTTGTTTTAGTGGATTTTTTTTGTTTTTGTTTTTGTTTATTCAGGATATGAAATTTGCTTTGAGTCCATCATGACTTCTCCCTTTCTTCTCCACACTCTATTCTTTTGGTCACCTGCTTATTATTTTAGTGAATAGAAGTATAATATCATGGTTCTTAGAGCAATCTTTTTGTAAATGTTTTCCTTTGCCTTTTTAAGCAGGATAGAAAAATATCATGTGTTTCTGTTGGGGGAGCATAACAAAAGAGCGTCTGAAAAATACGAACGGTATAGCTGATGGGATGCGGTATGTTTGAGAAACCCGTTTTTATGGAACCAGATGGTCTAGTATATTCTCAAACAAACATGTCACCTATAATTTGATGAATACCTTCCAAAGGAAAATAATTTTTTCAGTCGATAACAGATGGTATCAGTCAAAAGCATATCAAGACACTTTAAGAAAAACTTGATGGCTCAAGTGATTTAACCAACAAGATTTTCTGCAATGTACCAGGGATATTTCAGGGCCTAAAATTTATTATCTGCAAATAATTCAGCCTCATTTCTAAACCTTAATCCATGGAGAATTGAATGCAACCTGTTTTATATGCTACCTATAAAAATGATAAAAATTCCAAAGTTGTTTTCTAGCCTTGTTTTTCAAGTACCTATTATATTATGCTTAAAGAAAAAAGTGCATATCTAAATATCTTGAAACAATAAACAGTTTATACTTAAATATAAAAACACTTTAATAGGACTTAACTATATGTTACCTATAGGGGTGTAAAGTTGCATTAACAGTGAGCTTTTGTTGGTGCTTTTCTTAAAATTGCAGACATATGAACATAATAGAAATAAAGAGAGATTCTGAAGCTGTAGGTATGTATTACTAAGAAGTAAGTAGAAAAAAACAAAAACAAACAGAAAATATCTTGGCCAGTTTCTAAGCCAACATGCTGACTTTAAAGATGCTTTGGCCATAATTCTCTGTGTTCTGACTACAGCAGCAGGAAACACCAGCAGAATTTAAACTCAGAGTCATTCAAACTGAAATTTGATAAAGAAAAGCTCACCTAAAAATTTTTTGGTAAAAGAAAGATGATGACTGGGGGGTGGGAGAGTGGGGAGAAAGAGAGAGAGAATTATACTCTTTTAAAGCTATACTTTGAAAGAAAAATGGTTAATCTTCTCATTCTTGCTACTGTTTTCCCCGCCTTCAGAAATAATAGTCAGAGATTGTTTTATTTTACACTGGAACCAGCATACTGTGATTCTGATTGGTTTTAATATCAGAGGACCTCATTCCACCAAGGGTTACATTTGGGTTTTCAGTGGATGGGGAGTCTTCTTGACATAATTCCAAGAATTCTGGATTCCAACAATCACAGACAACTCTGCTCTCTATTTGTTTTGATGAGCAGAGCAGCTCATGTAATGCCCATAAATTCTTTAAATGGTTTTCTTTACATAATGGTCTTACACTTTCAGGCAACACAATTGGAGGGGTAAATAAAAGCATTTAGAGCAGAATAAAGCAACACTGCCAAGGAGAGATCCCAGTATTACTCTTAGCATTCTTTCCCACTAGAGTTAAAAGGTTTAAAATAAATGTGTGTTTTAAATTATTAAAATTTCTCTTCTGTTGTGTGGGTGTGCACTGCAGTCCCTTCATTCTGAGAAAAATAAAATTGACTTTAGCACAAAAGCTAAAATAAATTTCTCTTACAAACAAAAGTGGCATCTTTTGGGGGATAAGCTTTATGTTAAACATATATTCAAAATATTTAAGCTAGAACAAGAGAGAAAACGTTTTTATGTTTAGCACAAGCAAAATTCTTTCCATTGTATATCTAGAGTCTTGGTTACTCATTGACATTATTGGTAAGAAATTCAAATCTCACCCTGACTGGTTTGGCTCAGTGGATAGAGCGTGGGCCTGAGGACTGAAGGGTCCCAGGTTTGATGATGATCAAGTGCACATGCCAGGGTTGCGGGCTCGATCCACGGTGTGGTGTGTGCAGGAGGCAGCCGATGGGTAATTCTCTCTTATCATTGATGTTTATACCTCTCTCTCTCCCTCTCTCTCTTTCTCTCTAAAATAAGTAAAAGTATATTTAAAAAAAAAAAGAAATTGGAATCTCACGAATTCTACAATTCTACTCTATTTGCTAGAGCCTGTTGGAAAAGGCTGCCTTAAACCTTTTATCATTTTCCCCCCATGACTCAGGCATCAGGGCTATGGAAATAATACAGTCTGAGACCTTCCTAGTTAGTAAGGTTGTGGCTCTATTATTCATTTTCCCCCCAAAATAATCTCTTTTAAATTATATATACACTAGAGGCCCTTTGCATGACATTTGTGCACTTGAGGGTCCCTCAACCCAGCCAGCCCGCACCCTCTTGAAGTCTGGAAGCCCTTGGGGCCTAAACGGGCAGTCAGACAGTCTTAACACTGCAGCAGAGGTAGGAGAGGTTCCCACCACCACCACTGCACTCACCAGCCAGCTAGCTGAATGGTGCTCTCCCTGTGCAAGCGCACTGACCACCAGGGGGCAGATCCTGTGTTGAGCATCTGCCCCCTGGTGGTTAGTGTGCATTACAATGACTGGTCTTCTGCCCTTGGGTCAATTTACATATTAGCCTTTTATTATATAGGATAGCATTTTAACTTAATTATCACAACTATAACGTACGGTAATCAGAGTAGGCAGTATTGGAAATAATACTATTCCTATCTTGCACATGTGTATGAAATCTTAAGATTTGAAAAGTTCACTTGAATTAAAAATTTGGGAGTGGGAGTTTAGGAAGAAAATGGTTTGTTTTGTTTGGGTTCCTGATTAAGGAATTGAGGTGCAGAGTGTAGCATGGTGCTTGCCCATCATACTGTTTCTGCTTTAGAATGTAGGACAGCAGCCAGCAGGTAGAGAGACTGCATGAAAGACGCCCTGAAATATGGAAAAAGTGATAATGGTTTGGCTTCACTGTAAGCTACAAAGTGGGACCTGTGTCAGGGAGAGAGGTGTTCTCTCTGCATCTCTGATCGTTTACTGTTCTGAGCATTTTTCGGTGGTGCTGGCACTTTTGGTCTAAAAAAAAGCACTGTATAGAGTTAAAGAGGCAAGAAATATTTTATTCAAGACTATTGCAATAGGGGTAAGAGGTTGAGCTCAGCTCCACTGAGGCAACAGGTAGGAGAGTCCCGACACTGGGGTGAGCTAGTGGGAAGTAAGGGAGGACATTAGGGAAGCTTGTTGGAAACCGTGTCCTATCCTCCCACAGAGAGATGGGTGCTCTCTCTTTCCTGGTGATTGTATTTCCAAGTACTTGAGAAAGACACCCCTGGGCTGGGAAACTGGCAAGTGCTGGGAGAAGAGTTACATCTCAAAGAGGTGGAGCAAGGATTTATAATTGCTTTCTCTTTTCTCTTCCCCCCAACCCAACATGGAGGTATGTCAGTCTGTTCCGTGAACTTTATATACTTATATGCATAGCCCACGGACACAGGCAATAGGGTAGTGAAAATCTAGGGGTAAGAGATGGGAGGGGAGAGGAAAGTGGGGAAAATAGGAGATAGTTATAACACTATCAACAATAAAAATACATTTTAAAATGAAAAAAAAAAAGAACTTACAATTGCAAGTTTTCTGAAGTTAGTGCTCTTAAAGAAAGAAGACTAGGAGCTCCTCAGGAAGAAGCCTGCGCAAAGCTCCTTCAGGCTGAATGAGTGCTAAGGCCATTTTGGTCGTATGTCAGTACCCTTAGGGAATATGGCTACAGCAGTGGCATGGAGAGGCACTGCCCTCCAGTGGTTTCCAGGTAGAAGACATCACTAAAAAGACAGGGTCCAGAGACTGAGAGGAAGGTTCATGAAACCTGGCAAGACACCCAGTGGGATGCCCAGAAGCACATGGAGGGGCTTGCAAAGGCCTGAGAGTGTAACACAGAGGGAAAAGGAGTGATATTAGGTTCGTTACCATTAATGGGATCCCACAGATAACCAGTGACTGGCAAAGTCGGATGAAACTTTTTTTTTTAGTTTGACACTTATTATATCAGTCCAGGGTACATATACTGTGATGTCTGGCTGTTCTGTCCTTTTTAAAAGGGTCGATATTGTGGTAGAGTATAAATAACATTGGCTAGACAGTGAAAATATTGGAGTTCTAAATTTTTATTTTACTTTTATGTTACTCTACTATTCACAACTAAATGATCTTAGATGAATCACTTGCAATTCCCTTACTTTCTTATAAGAAAACTAGAGACCTGGTGCACAAATTCATGCACAGGTGGGGTCCCTTGGTCTGGCTGGTGATCGATCGAGGCCTATGGGGGTGGCCCACAAGGGGGAGAGGGGGTGCTGTGGGAGACTGGCTGGCCGGGGTGGTCAGTACGCGTCATAGTGACCGGTTGTTCCGCCATTTGGTTGACTTGCCTATTAGCCTTTTATTATATAGGATTGGGGATAATATATCTGTTTTACAGGGCTATAATCAGAATGAAATCAATGTACTTGACATTCTTTGTACAACACTCTGCACACAGGTATCAGGCCCTTCTTTTGACCTCAAATTTCTCATCTATTACTTTTTTAAAAAAATATTTTTTTTATTGATTTCAGAAGGGAAGGGAGAGGGAGAGATGAAATATCAATGATGACAGAGAATCATTGATCCGCTGCCTCCTGCATGCCCCCTACTACTGGGGATCCAGCCCACAACCTGGGCATGTGCCCATGACTAGAATCGAACCCTGAGTTACAATGATCACATGCATTTTCACCTTGCAGGCCGACGCTCTATTCACAGCCAAACTGGCTAGGGCTCTCATCTATTACTTAAACACAACTTTAATATGACCTCAGTCATCTCTCCTTAGGACCATTGCAAATTTGCATACACAGGTTATTTGTCCTATGATCTACGTATGAAAATTTACCTCAGTTCCCATTAATTTCAGCAGAATATACATGCTTTAAATTGGCTCTATTTCATCTGTTATGCATTATCTATCTCCCAGCTCACTATGTCCTGAGCTTGGACTTCCTTCTTTTCTACAACACTCTCTCTCAGTTGGTCTTTCATGATGAAACAGAAGTCAGTGGGAATGTCGCCCATACGTTCCTACCCGAGTACAAATGGAACTGCTGCCATTTGCTACCATTGCCAAGACATCTCAGTGTTGGAGGAGTGGTTTTTATGTCCTTTCTGCATCAGTTCAAACCTGACTAAATTATACTGTGTAGCCATAAGCTGCTTGACATTAGTATCTATACATGATATAGCAATCCAGTTTGTAGAATATCAAAAGATGCTGAAAAAAAATCTGTACTCTGATAGAAACTGTGAGTATTGATTAAAACAAAATCAGTATTTGATAGGAAAGTCAAACATTTGCATTTCAGAAAAAAAAAACACACAACAAATTCCTAACTTTAAAGGAATTGCTTATTTTTTCAGATGATTTTTCAGGACAAAAAAAATAACTGTTTTGAAGGGCTGCCAGAAGACATAGTCACAGCCACTTTGGAATGTAGCCCTTGCTCCGCAGCAATTTGGTCTGAATAAGACCCAAGTGTGTGCTATTCTTTGGCTTTGCAGCCTTCTAACCATAGGCACTGATGGCATTCACGGTTATGGATTAAATAGGGCCGACTCTCGTCGGTAATTTGTTAGAAAGCTCCCGCAGAGATGCCTGTGGCGCTGCTGAACACTGATGTTGCTCCTGTGCTATTTTGCTTTGGGAAAGGCAACAGCATTCTAACTCAGGGTTCAAGGCCTGAGACTGGAAGCCTCTACTCCACCTGATGGAAAGGAAACCTTGAGTACATTCTGCCCGGCATTGCAATTAGCATCTGGGGCCTGCCCAAACTCTAATTTGTGCAATCACGGATTACTTATTGCTGGATAAGAAATACACACCGCCATGTCCTTGCTCTGTTATATAATTTAGCCTGGAGTTGTTAAATCACTGTTGCATTCTGCCACTGTGAGCAGCAAGTGGGCTTTTAGAAATTTCGCCATGAAAGGCTCTCAAGGAAACATGAAAATCTTTGAACATAAGGTTATCTGCAGGAGACTACTTCTTGGTTAGTTATGTGATTGCGTTTGAACAAATGTCTTTTTTTTCCCTTAGCTCTACTTCAGTGTCTTTTAAATTGATGGACTTTCAAGATAAGTTTACAGATCTCCTGCTTAAATTTCAATTTTAGGGGGTAGAAGTTTTAGAGTGAAATATGAAGTTTTGTGAAATGAATAAAATGCATGTGATCAGTTAGACAGTATTTTGCTAATCTGAATTTTTTCTCTCTCTATAAAAACAGTAGAACATTACAATTCTTAAGAGAAAATACCTTTTTGGAAGAGAGCTGCTGGATAGTCCAATATTTTATTTACTGGTGATGTATTTCACTCTTCTTATAAGTTGTGGTAGAGTGTAAGCTGCACCGTGCATTTAAAATATTTTTCATTTATTTATTGACTTTATCGTTGTATTATGGATGCCCCCCATTTTCCCTCCTTCACACACCCTCCACGCATCTCCCACTTCAGGCCAGGCCTTCACCTCTTTGTCTGTGCCCATGGGCTATGCATAGATGCCTATAAGTTCTTGAAGTATTAATTGGGGTACAATTGGGTTCTTTGTGAAGTGGCAACCAAGTGCTTCTTAGTTCATGCCAGGATCGGTGGACTATACAACCCACAGGCCAAATCAAGTCCGTCACTTGTTTTTGTAAAAAACGGTTTCACTGGATCACGGTCATATTCACTTGTTTATGTACTTCCTACGGCTGCTTTTATAAAGACTACGTGATGTATAAGGCCTCAAATATTTACTATGTGGCTTTATCTAGAAAAAAAAGTGTTTGTCAACCACTGGTCTTTACACAATCAACATTATCTTGTGAAATAAGAAATCAGTGTGCACAGCCTCTAAATTATGGGAGAATCAAACGGCATCGTTGACAAAGTATGAACCTTGGGCTGTCCCATGCCTTGAACTCTCGCTAGACATTTGTGGTGACCACAAGGTTCATTTCCCCTTTCCTCTCTTTCTCAGGTTTCTGGGTCCAAGCTCTCATTTGTGAGTTAAGAACCTGCAATTTGATAGACCATGGCTTGATTGATGGTGTGTATTTTGTACCTAAGCCTTTGGAGTTAATGTTTTGAACCCAATGAAAGTATGTATTTTGCAGCAGGTTCACATTTTAGGCTGCCTTTTTAGAGCTGCCCTTGTGTACAATTTGCTCTTACACTAAAAAAGCAAAATAACACAGTTCTCCTCTCTTATATTTGGCCCAAACTGGTCACACACATCTTTTGAGCCATTACTATAGACTAATCAGCTTCCTCCAAAATATGCATTTTGGAATAGGGTTATTCACTCCTGTATCACTTGGAAGAAGGGTGGATACATGGACTGGTTAGTTTTCTTTTGTCCCTCCAGAGCTATCCATTCTGTCTATTTTATCTTGTAAAGCCTAGAAAATGGGTACATGAAGCATTTATTTTGAGAAATAATGTTACAGAACAGAAATTAGGAGACTAGGAATATGAAAATAAAGAAGGTGGTAAAGCTAATCCAAGATTGAAGTTACTAAGGTTGAGTGGTAGTTACTGTTATGGGCAACTCAGGTTCAATGAGAACCCTTGAAAGACTGCAGGAGGTCCTCTCTTAAAACTGCTCAAGAAATGCAAGAGGATTTATTTATCTACAGCAATGGTTTCCAATGTGGGCACATGCCCCATTGGGGGGCAATTTAATTTTTAAGAGGGGAAATTTGAGAATTATTAATACTAAAGTGTTTGCATTTCTTATGGTTCTAGGATATATATATATACATATTTCTTAGTGATTTCTTCCTCTACTTCAACTTTTCTTTTGTTCTTTTATTTTTCTCTTTCATGGATGAAAGATGTTCTTTGGAAGCTTGTTTAGACCAAGTTAACAGCCCTTTAGGCTTCCTCCACATGAATATGAGTTCACTTTTTGAAAAATAAGAATTATATGTCACGGGGGGTGGGGGAGCATCAGGATTTTAGAGATGCTTCGGTGGGGCATGGTCAAAAAAAGATTGGGAACCACTAATCTACATGCTTCCAACACTGAATGGCTAGGAATGTCCCAGGGGCCACTAACTTCCTTGCATGTGTAGCTGAGCATGTTGTAGGATGGGTAGGCAGGCTAGTCTCATGCAGGTGCCTCATGCAGGCAAAAGATTCCTGAGGCACAAGAGACATTGTGTGCAGCTGAGCCAAGGTGCTATTGGTGTAGCTGGTTGCCATAGCAATGGCCAGTACAAAATAGTACAGACAGGATGTACGTATGTCTCATTCATTTTCTCAAAATGCTCCATACCTTAGGGGCCAACCACTGTTCCTAAATCACTTGACTGTTGATGATCCTTGGTTCCTGCCCAAACCACACTAAACACTCTTTTCACTGAACTTTCATTTATGAAGTATTTTGCGCCTTTATTTTCTGCCTAAGAAAACTGGGGTTTCATCAACAAAATAAAAAGACAACCTACCGAATGGGTCTATAAAGTGAATTAGCACCTCAATTTTATGTTTGGAAGGAGGACACTAAAAAAGTGGATGGGGTATGGAGAAAGAGGAGAATTAAGCCACCTTGTGTTTCTTGTCATTCAAGAATGTGCAAAGAAGAAAAAATAAAACATAAAACAGAAAGAATAATATATAGTCTCCCAAAAAACATACTTCAAGAATCAAAGGAAGACCATACTTTTCAAAAACTTTTTTCATGGTTAAATATTTTTGACAACTTAAATATCTTTCATGGGGTAGTGGATAAATGAATTATGGTGGATTCATGCAGTGTTACTTGCTCAGTACTTTGAGAACAGTGTTATTTCAATGAATAAATGTAACAATCATTCTATGATATAGGCAGAGAAGTGTTTATAAATGTATGTAAAAATATGTGTATATGAATCCTATTTGCATACTACTTTGAGAACAATGGTACTGTTATGTTAGTGGAATGATGTGGAATGATTGTGATATCTAATCTAATAAAAGAGTAATATGCAAATTGACCTTCACTCTGTTATGCCCACAAGCCACGCCCACCAACCAATCAGGAGTGAATATGCAAATTAACTCAACTAAGATGGCGGTGGCCACAGAGCTGGAGTTGCCCTGGGCAATGGAGGAAGCAAGGGCCCTGCAGGCCCTGAGCTCTACTCAAGGCTACAAAGTTTCAACTATAGAAGATAAACAAACTCCAGATACCTGTGGGGCTGGGACGTTGGATTGCCAGAGGCAATCCACCTGCAGGGAACCAAGGCAACAAAGTTTCAATTATAGAAGTTAAATAAATCCCAGATAGCTGCTTCCAGCCAGGTACCCCAGTAGGGACCTGAACCCTGAAGGGGCTGAGGGCAGCCTGAAATGGCCATCACCCCCTCACCCAGGTGGCCAGGCATGCCAGCAGGTGGACATCCCCCAAGGGGCCCCAGACTGTGAGAGGGCACATCCCCACCCCCCGCAACAAGTGCACATCTTTTTGTGCACTGAGCCTTTAGTTCTAATATAAAAGGATCTCAAAATATATTAAGTAATGACACAAGGCCTATATAAAATGATCCCTTTTGTATTAAAGCAGAAAACATAAGTATAGATTTATTTGCTCATGTATACATAAAATATTTCTGGAAAAATGTGAAATTATTTAAAATGTTTGTTTATAGAAAAAGGGTGGACATTTAGGATAAGAAGAAAATTTGCTTTTTATTATATATATTGTGTTATTTTTCCTGTTTACATATTACTTATTAATCCTGTTTATATATTACTTATTAATCTAGAGACAATTTTTCCTGTTTACATATTACTTATTAATCTAGAGACAATTTACTAGAAGGAACATAAATACATAACCATGTATTTAACTTCAAGAAGACACAACATCTCTGAAATAAAAGAAGAAAAATGACATTGAAAAATTGAAAAAAGGAGTTTCTATACAGTTGTAAGTATAAAAGAGCTGGCAAGAAAAAGCTAAATTATAAAGACATTTAAAATGTAATGAGGAAATTAAAGTCTTTGTTAGAAGAAAAACAGATAAGACTAATATCCTCATAGAAGTAACCAGTGACCTGGAAAAAATCTTTCAATTATTCCAGAATCCAGAGGATAAAGCAACAAAAAAAAGAAATTAACAAGAAAAAAAGAATATAGGTGTGAAAGGCAAAGAACAAAAGTTTAACCTACAGAAAATTGGTCTTCCAAGAAAAGAGGACAAATTGAACAGATCAAAGATCAGAAAATAGTAGTATAAAACTTCTGTGAGACAAAGTTGGGAGAGAGGTTGGGGGGGGCTGGATAAAAAAGGTGAAGGGATTAAGAAGTACAAATTGGCCATTACAAAATAGTGTGAGATGTAAATTATAGCTTTGGAAATATAGTCAATATTATTGTGGGGAATCGCTTTATAAATTATAAATTGTCTACTATGTGGTACACCTGGAACAAATACAAAATTGAATGTTAAGTGCAATTTAAAATTTTAAAAAAATTAAAAATAAATAAAAACATTTACAAAAGTTGAGACCTATTAGTCCACAAAGAAACCATAATAAGTTCTAAAAAGCAGAATAATGAATACATTCTTTTGCACTAATACAAAATAAATCAGAAATTAATAATAAGGAAGCAAAATATCCACAACCATTGAAGCAAACATTAATGCAAACCAGCCTTCTGTAAACTCTTAAAGAGAAGTTCAAATTAGTTATTAAAACAAATAACAACAAGAAAAACATGCGCGAACATTAATGGTTTATTAGCAAAGCTGTAATCAGAGGCAAATTCATAGTTTGAAATTTTTTCATTATTACACATGAAAAAAAATTAACACAAGAAATTATTAAAGGTAAAATCAAATAAAATGAAGTTAAGCAGAGGCATGAATTTATATAAGCCTCATGAGGACATGGGCCTTGTCTGTTTTGTATTGAGTTTGAAGCCCAGGGCTATATCCTGAACCAACAGGCAATCAATAAATATTTGTTAAATTGGTATGTGAATGAGTGATTAAATAAGTAAACAGATAAAATCAGAATATGGTGTGCAAAAGAATAATAAAATTAAAAATCTAAGCCCTCCTGAGGATACTCACACTACATTCTTAAAGAGGATTCCATCCTTTGCCCCTTGGAGCTGTGAAAATGGACAGATCAGTTGCAAATGAGTGTTCGTTGGGAAACAGGTGAGCTGTTTTGTTTGATCCTAGATGCACAGGTGGGGGCTGTCAGAGGCCTCACTGGTCATTTCTGGAATGTTTGGCATCTTCTGGAGGCAAAATCTGTCTTTACCCTCAAAATCCTTTGAACAGGAACAGAAGGCTTTCATTTCAACCTCAAAATAGACAACCTTTGCAGTAATCAAGTGACTTAGGTTTACTGTGGTGCTTGCTACTGAGAGCTAAACCTTTCCTGAGCACACAGTTTTATCTAGGAGAAGGTTGCTACACTGCTGGGGGCTGAGAAATGAAGGAGAGAGAGTGTTTTCATTGCCATGGAGAAGAATGTGGGGTCGTTAAAGATTCACTTTGATTACTTTACACATTTTTCCAATATGAATTCTCTAGAAAAGAAAGAGGAACAAATAGCATTTCAAGCTATTGGCACATTACTGGATACTCTGACTAAAGAGAAAGTCTCTTCTTGGTTCCCTGTTATAAGTCACTCTGACTGGCTTCGTCCCCAAGTCTTCTGATGTTGGGATAAAAGAAATGATATTCTTTACTGTCAATCCTTGATCCTCAAAAAAAATCCCCCTCCCCCTTTTTTTTTAACCTATGAAAATATCAGCCAAATTAAAATAAAAGCCTTCAAATTTCAAAATACTGAATGATTGAAATTTTCTGTCACAGAACAGGCTACCACCCCACTCACCTGATCTCCGATTTAAAACAAATCAACATACTTCTTTTAAATCAGATAGCATTTCCCCTGGATCCCGTTCAGAATCCTAGCCGAGCCTCCTAACTTCTCAGGTGCTTCGCACGAAAGACTAGTTGGCCTTTTTGCTTTTGTCTGGAAGGTCACCTTGACCAGGCCTGTAGTTAATTCTTGCCAGGCTAATAGTGTTCGCTGTGAATCCCACAGGTCTTGGAGGGAGAACGTTGATAATGTATCTAACCACAGCAAAGTGAGCCATCTTCCCCTTCCAGACCAGGTACCTGGCTGTCTCTTTCCTTGGCTGACACCACTTGGTCTGTAGCTATGATTGCTGCTAGCTATAAGAAAAACAGCTCCTTGCCTTTGTTTAGGCTAACAACGTCCTTTGTCCCTGTTTTCAAGTACAAAGTCAGATTCAGAGTCAGCCCAACTCCTTACCTGGAAGCACAGGCTTTCCATGCAATAAGATACAACAGCTTAGCTTGCATGAGGTTTTTGGGAAAAGGCCAAATATTCAAAAAACCATCTGCTTGCACTGCTCATAAATCACAGAAATGATTGCCCTTGATCTGCAGCCATTCCCCATTATAGAGGATATTGGTTTCCAGAAGATGTCACAGCATATTGAAATGAGATGGTCTCTTCCAAGCAGAAAATTCCTCTTCACCGTTGCATTATGTAGCAGAGTAGAATTATGTCCAGTTAACCCTCAAAAGCAGGATCTCAGAAAAGATGCAGGTGGAGGGATGGTTGTAAATTTTACAACTAGCATAAAGGACAAGCTGCTAATTTCTTTTTAATACTTTCTCCAGTTAAATGCTGTCACGGTTTGAAATGATTGGGAGCAAGAAGTTCTATTTCTGAAGCTGTCTTTTGAAAAGATGTCCATCTTGTCACTCATAACACCATTTCTCACCAAAAGCAGACAAAGGCATTAATAGAATACGTGTATAAAGAATGACTGTACTGCAAATAGCTCGTGGAAGCTAGACAGTGTTATTCTGTGGCACTTGGGGGACCATCTGCAGAATAGTTGGCATTGCGCGAAGATGTCTGGCCAATGGCTTGGATGCTCTAAGTGGGACACAACCTTCGGAGGAGCTGGCACAGCACATGCGCGCTCCTCTTTTTACCCTCTGCTGTTATGAACCAGAGAAGTGCCGGGTTTGAAATCCATGAAGCACTGGGGAATTCCTGGTACATTCTTTAACACTTAGGATTCATTCCAGCTGGGCTGATCTGACAGCATGTTTCTGGGTGATCTACAGGGAGCTGGTTGCAGTTACAAGCTCTGAGGAGGTATCTTCGCTGAGAAAATGGTTGCAATAAGAGCTCTCTTATTCTCAGTTCCCTTTACCGTCTGGTCTGAAATCACTTATGCACTGTGTGCTTAGCTTGATTGACGTAACAATTCTGTGGTTGCCAAGTGGTGCTATATACCTCCTACT
>PVJC01013457.1:15644-38130 GCA_004026665.1 Murina feae | reverse complement strand
TTGACTCCTAACCGCTCGCCTGCCTGCCTCATCACCCCAACCACTCTGCATGCCTGCCTGATCGCCCCTAAACACCTCTACCTCAGCCCCCGCCATGGCAGCTTCATCTGGAAGGATGTCCAGAATGACATCCAGAATGTCATCTGTCTGGTCTAATTAACATATTATGCTTTTATTATTATAGATAGATAAGTGTTCTCCATGGGTTATTTTTGTCATTCCAACCTCAGCAAACAGGGATTGTAGTTCTCCCCATTTTACAGATGAGGAAACTGATACACAGAGAGGTCAAATGGTATGGCCTTGGGGTCTGTCACCTTGATGTTAAGTGGGTCTGGGGAACCCAGGCCATTGCACTTCAAACACTGCCTTACTGACTAACCACCATCTAAATTTGCGAGTGTCTGGCTCTCTGGTGAGTGGGTGTCCTTCCCTGAGCTTGTTTTCTGTGCTCCACCAGATGCTAATGGGCAAGCCAACTGCCCAGAAGCCATCTAGTGACCTGCTGGATGCCAGCGTGGTGTCTGTCACGTCTCGCTACATTGAGGAGCAGCAGGCCACACAGCAGGTTTGTGTGGCTGGTCAGTCATGGGCTGGAGGAGCTCAGGCCTCCCTGATGACAGCAATTCCAACCTCTCCAATCTGCAGCTGATCATGGACCAACAGGATGAACAGCTGGAAATGGTGTCTGGGAGCATCCGGGTTCTGAAACACATGTCCAGCCGCGTTGGGGAGGAGCTGGATGAGCAGGGCATGTGAGGCCAGGACCCCCAGGGTGGGCTGGGAGCCTGAGGCCGGCTGCTGTTTGAGGGCTTACGCCATCTTGATCTTGGCAGCATGCTGGACACCTTTGCTCATGAGATGGACCTCACCCAGTCCCGGATGGATGGGGTCCTCAGGAAGATGGCCAAAGTGTCCCATATGACAAGTGGTGAGTTCTCTGGGGGAGGCAATTTGGGGGGCGGGGGGGAGGCATGGGGTGGTGTTGCCTCCCTCATGACTTCTGACCTTCTTACCCCTAGACCGCCGACAGTGGTGTGCCATTGTGGTGCTGTTGGGGGTGCTTCTCCTGGTTCTCATCCTGCTCTTCTCTCTCTGATCCTGGCTCTCCCAGGGGGCTGATCCCTCAAGCTGGGGGAGCTGGTAGGGCCCTGCCCCCTGGGAGGAGGGTGTCGTGTCTGGGGAGCTGTCCCAAGGCTCTCATTGAGAGCCAGTGGGACCCTCAGGGCCCTTGGTTGGAGTCCCTGCCACTGGTCCTTTCTCAAGTGCACTTAGGGAGTGGTGGACATAGGGGGACCTCGGATACACCCTGCCCCATTTCTATTTCCAGTGTCCCAAAGCCATTTATTCACCCCTATGCCTTCTACATGTGCCAACTTGGAAATAAAATCTCAGCCTTTTTTATACATATTTAGATCATGTGGTATGTTGACTCTAAACTTGTGGCTGCTTCCTGAGTGGGAACTCTAAACCTCATTTGCACGCACAGGTGTGTATGTGTGTGTACTGTGTGCACGTTGTGGATGTCAGTGGCCAGTATTAGGTGCAGAAAAGACTATTCTGGTTAATTTCTTGGTTTTCATGATGGATAATTTTAAACCATGAATGTTTCTTGAGTGTTTGAAGTTCAACCTAAATATCTTTTGCCTGTTGCGTACCCAAAGCAGGTAAATGCCTTAGCCATAGAGCTGAGTGGTCACTTCTGAGGTGCCTCCAACTAACGCTGGGCTCCACTGTACACCTGGTTTCTAGTTCCCTCGGTGATGCATCACTCTAACAAGGCGGTTTATAAGTTAAGGGCTTTGCCATTGCGCCTTCCTATGAAATGATTCCTACATAAGCTGGGTGAACTTGTAAGCATTGTGAACTTTAGATTATCATCAAATGTTTCCATCCCCACATTAATCAGGCGTGGGAACCACTAATCTCATATACACGTTCTAGAATGCTGTGTTAGGAGGATGCTATTCTATCAGGCCAATTAGTCAAAAAAGAACCAAGTATGTACAGACTTTTTCATGTGATGGTTTGGGTTCTCTTGGCCCCTTCTATACTCAGTTCTGAGTCTTTCTGGGGTTAAAAGATGTGCTTCTGGGAGTCAGGTGGGGCAGCATCACCTCTGAATTTTTGTTGGCACGAATGTCAATGGTCCTCAAAATCCCTTTGACAGCACAGCTGATGCTGGACTTCAGGACCCCAAATGGGCCGGTCTTACTGAGACATACCCAAGCCATCCTGTGAATTGTAGTATAGTTGACCTCTGAACAACACAGGTTTAAACTCTGCTGATTTTAAAAATAAATACTATAAATGCGTGTTCTAACTTTAACCTTTTTTTGTTGCCTATTTTAAGAATACATTACATGGTACATATACAAAATATGTGCTCATTGACTATATTATCAGTAAGGCTTCTTCTGGTCAACAGTAGGCTTAGTAACATTTTGGGGGTGTCAAACATTGTATGTGGATTTTTAACTGCAAGGGTCAACCTGAACCATATTAGTCATTGTTCCCATGGACATCACTCCCTTGTATCATGGGTGGAAGAAGCTGGCCTGAGAGGTGTAGCCTCCTTGTCCACCTGCCAGCAGATTTTTTGTTCACCAATGGGATCCCTCAGCTAGGTAACTAACCTTCCCAGGCTGCTTGAAATGACTGAATAAATGGAATAAGGCACTTACATGTCTTTACTTGGCTCCATAGAGCCTTTTGTCATTTCATATCCTCGCGATCTATAGTTAGGTTTGCCGTCTCAGCTTTTGTGTTGACTAGAATAGAGTGTGAGGTGTGTCTGGGATGGGGTGTGTCAGACCACAGGCAGCTAGTGGGTCAGTAGCCCATTCAAGAGAGACTTTACCCTTCTGGCTTTGGAGGGACTCCCATGCAGGACCAGCCTTGGGCAGTGTTGTGAGTCTACACATGGGTAAGCCTGAAGGGTGTTGTAAGTGGAACCCGTTGGTGGTCTGGGTCTGCACCTGTTACCATCTGAAAAGAACATGTTGCCCCCCCCCCCTCATATGACGGGTGTTCTGTCATGCGACATTTGGCATGGCCACTCCCAAGTGCACCCCGAGCGTGACCCTGCTGCATTTGTCAGCGTGAGTCCTGAGCAGTGGGGGTGTTGCTCTGCAGAACGGGAGAACCCAGTGTGCAGCATCTTCCCAGCCGCTACAACCCCTCTACCCCCCAAGTGAGCAGCATGCTGCAGGGCTGTTACAAAGGCGTTTAGTTTATTCTCATCAGTGTCACTGATGTTCTCATGTTCACATTTCCCAGTGCGCTCCTCTCCTTACAGTAGTTAATGTGCAATCTCACTTACAGGCTGGGGTGGGGGTGGGGGCTCAGCCCAGAGAAGGGCAGGTGTTGGCACTCCACGTGGACACAGCAGCTGGCCTGTCCTACGGGAACAGGGGGTGGGGGGGCCAGAGGCCTCCAGTCTTTTTTGCGTTGGTGATTCTCCATTCATGCTCCTTCCTGGCTGTCCAGGTGGGGGTGGGAACCATGCAGCTCAGAGCAGGGCTGGGGGGAGGAAAAGCAGCAGGCCACCTGAAAGGGCAGGGTGGATGGGCACAGGGGTGGCTCCTGGGGTAAGGCACAACCCTGTCTTTGGCTCTCCTGGTGAGGAATTCCCCCTCTGCCCCTCAACCCACCCCCCTCCCCCACCACCAACAGTCCCCTGGAGCCAGGGGCACCTCCTGGGGTCCCTGAAACAAGGGGTTCTGCCACCCAACCCAGTGCTGCGGGGGTATGGGGGGACAGGGGCAAGCCCTGCCTGAGGACGACAGGGAGGGCGACTAGGCGGGGATCTGCCCAGAAAAAAGGATGGGGAGGAGAGGACACCAGTCCCAGGAGCTGGCCCCCAGCTAAGGCCTGGAAGGGGGAGTGCCCAGAGACCCCTGCTTCCTTTGGGGGCTGGCTAGAACCCCAGCCCACCCCTCTGTGGCCCCAGGAGCCCACCAAGTGACTGGAATATTGTGCTTTGGGATGACGCTGGGGTAGTGTCAAGGCCAGGATGAGGGGCAGGGGAGGTGCGACTAAGGTGCTTGTGCTTTAGCTGGGGGTGTCAACTCCCCCCTCATCCACTTGCCTCCACCCCACACACACACACTTGGGCCAGAAAGAGGAGTGCCAGGATCACAGACAAACCGGACACCTCCAACTCCACAAACAGATGCTGGAGGGACCCCCTTCCCACAGGCTGGTGGGGGCTACAGGATGGGGGATGGGGCCCCCAAGTCAGATTCCAAGGGTCCAGTGGGATAGCCCCACCCACCTCTAGCAAACTCCTGCCTCTGGAGACCATGGGCTGTCAGACTCAGGAGGAGACCAGAAGTGAGAAGAGAGGTGAGGCAAAAGGCGAGGAAAAGATTAGACAAAAAAATGTCAAATGACACCCAGCAGCACAGGGGGATGGGGAGCAAAAAAGAAAAAAAAAAATAACCCTCTGGTTCACATGTAAAACTAAAAAAAAAATCATTCACACTGGATGAGGCTACAAAGAGAGGAATGGTTAGAGACAATTCAGCAAACAACTGCTAATAAATGCAGTGGGTCCTGCCCTGTCCCCAGGAGCTGGGCTCTGCCAACAGGCCAAGACCAGGATATCCTTCAAATGTAGCCCAGGCGATGGCTGGGCCTGGGGTCCCACCTAGGAAACGTGCACCCATACTCTACATGCACACATTCAGTCTACTCCCGCACCCCTCACCCCATCCTACTTTCCATGGCCCCCAGGGACCAAAGGGGACATCAGACACAGTCCCATTGGTTTGAAAAATAAAAGGAATCTTATACTTCAATATTTCATTAGCTAAAAAAATGTTTTAAAAAGTATGTACAGGGGATGGGAGCTGGGAGCCCTGCCGTGGGATGGGGTGGGGAAGGAGGGAAGGGCAGCAGCCCGCCAGCATGCTCCTCTGGTTCCACTGCCTTTCTCATCATTTATTTTAAAGCAAAACTTCTCCACATTCACACGCACACGCACCTGTGAGCCTCCAAAACCTCTCCTCCTATCCTCAGAAACTCTGGGTCTGTACCCCTCACTCAAGACCTGCCCCACTCAGGTCTAAGGGGCCTGATGGGGCAAGAGAGGCTGAGTACAGGGTAGGGGAGAGAGAAGGGAGCGGGGTGCACCACCGCCTACCACCTTAGGCCGGTTTAGGTCAGTCGTGTAATTTCTCTGAGCCTCAGGTTTCCTCAGCTGTCACAAGAGCAGTCTCCACAGCCTCGCCTACCCCAGCCCCAGGTGCAGGGACAGACGAAGGAGACAGGAAGGCGCTTTTGGAAACATGGAAGCACTGGGAGATGGTAGCAGGAGGGGTCCTAAACACCCCGGGGCCCCTGCAAGTCCCATGGGGCTGCAGTGAAGGGTGGAGCAGAGGACTGCCCCTAGATGCCCCTCCCCTGCCCGGCCTGGTTGAGTGGAATGGGAAAACAGTTGCTAGGGGTTAGGAGAGGGGGGAGTGAGTACCCCCTGACTGTGTGCGAGAGAGAAGGCCACGCAGAGCTCGCACCACTGCCGCCCTCTCCCAGCCCACTGGGATTGGGGTCAGGGATGGGACGGGACGGGAGGCCGAGGGGCTGGAGCATGCAGCACACCCTGCGGGTCCTGGGGAGGGACAGACAGTAGCTCGTGACCAAGATGGTGGGTGGGTAGGTGACAGGAGGGGGAGTGTGACGGCCTCATGGAGGGCTTGGTGGGGGTTACTGGAGGGCCTCAGCTGAGGGGCCAGCCTCGCCATCATGGCTGGCTGTTTCGAAGCTGTGCTCCACGCCCATCATGTCCGGCTCCAGCTTGCCCGTGTCACTGATGAAGGTGGTGTAGGTATCACCCTCAGGCGGCTTCCCCTTGGGAATCCAGCTCTTCCGCACGACGCGGCGGGCATTGGTGCACATGTCGGCCGCAATGGCATTCATTTCGCTCTCCTTGAAGTTCGGAGCAAAGTTCTGGCAGTAGTCTGTGCAGGGAGAGTGGACAGCTCAGGCCTAGGTAGCCCCGCCTCCCACACTGCCAAAAGGCCCTCAGTCACTCTGGTCCTGACGCCCCCCACTCCCACCTCCACCCCAGGACACCACAGAACCCCTCTTGGAGGTGAGAGAACAGAGGTCTTGCAGAGAGCATGCTAAATCACATTAGCTGGCTCCATGCTTCACTAAGCTCTGCCACATGTAGGACATATATGGGTTTGACAGGGTGGCCCCGTGGTCTTGGAAAATGTGGATTATTTGCAGAATTTAGGAATTAGGAGATTTCTTCCACCTGCAAACTTAGAGAGTTCTCTCCTGACAACGGGCTGGGGCTTGGCTGCTTCATAATTACCTTGAGTTTGAAGATCCTTCCCACTCATCAGACACAGGCTTCCCTTCAGTGCCCTGTCACTCCCCTCCCCGCCCCGAAGAAATCTCTAAGCAGCATAGCTCTCCTCCCAACAAGCCTAGATTGAACCTCAGATCCTTAACAAACCATACCCACCTATCAAGGCCAACTCCAGAGAAAAGACCCATCTGCTTGCCCCAGGGCCTACCCAACCCGCCTCCAGAAAGCCAGATACTCACACTTGACAGCATGGAGGACGCGACTGTCTAGCGGTTTGCGTCTGGGGTCATTGGTGGAAGAGCGGATGCCAGTGCCACAGCTGTTAGCCAGTGTGTTCCTGGTGGGGAGGTCATGGGGGAAGAATCAGATCCCCTGTGGTGGTGGGGGGCATGGGGGGCTCCCTACTCCCCGGACTTTGGCAAGGGCCTTACCGGTCAAAGAAGGAGGCCAGGAGGCGCCGCAGCAGGACCTTGTGCCGTGTGCCCGCACTGACATGGCAGTTCATGAGCTGTGCTCTTGTGATATACACATTGGTGCCTAGAGGGAGGAGAGGGAGGGTGGTCAGGCCCTAAACTGCCACATTCCTCATGAGGCCAGGTCCACTTCTTGGAGCTCCAGAGACCCTCTCCGACAGCTCACCCCAGGGAGGCCTCATCAATGCTCAGACAAGGCCAGATGGTGGTACCACTGCCCACAGGGCACCTACAAGGTGCCAGGCCCACCTACTACGTGTGTAGCTTTTGCCAGCACAACCAGCTACGAGTTACAAAGAGCAGGCAGCAGAGGCTTGTACCCAGGCACACTGATTCTGTGCCAAATTCTTAACCATTCAGTAGTTAACCCTCACACCACCCTAAGAAGCCACTCATCCACTGCCTTATGGCCACGATGTCCCCTAATGCTTAGATCTGCCTCGAGGGCAAAACCCTAGAGGCCAATCTTTGATGTGTATCAACACAGAGGGGTGTCAGCTGCTGCCCTAGGACAAAGCCAGGGGCTATGCTACAAGCCCAGGGGGCATTGAGGCCAAGGGTGGGGGAGACGGGGATTTGGGGAGCAAGTGAGGCCAGCCTACCTGTCACCAGCTCTAGCTTCTCAGAGGGGTCGCCCTCATCATAGAGCTTGGGGTGGCAGCGGTTACCGATCTGGTTGATGAGCTCGGCTGGGAGAGATGCCAAGTCTTGCCGTACCCGGATGCGATTCCGGGATTCAGGGGTCACCTGCTCAGGGAGGGCCTCCACCTTCTCGGCTGCGGGGGAGAGAGTGCTATGTGTTGGGAATGGAAGTCATGGGTAGGGGTGGTGATGGGGGGGCGGGGGAGGAGTGGATGCCTCACCACTTGGGCCAACATTCATCATGCTGTACATAGTGTACATGTTGCAGATCTGCCGGTATTGCTCGTCTGTGCCCTCCTCGCCCGCATCCTCCTCCTCGTCCTCCTCATTGTGGTAGGAGCCTGGGCTGTCGCTGGTATAGGCGCTCGAGGTACCAGGGCTGGTCCGCTCGGAAATGCTGGGCCCGCTCACCACGCCCCCTGCTGCTGCCACTGCCGCTGCCGCAGCCAAGGCCTGCTGAGGTGGCCGGTTGGCGGCCAGGTCCAATGTGGAGAACCTGGCCATTTTTCGGCTACCATTGCCACCACTGCTGCCGCCAACCCCGGCCTCCTTCTGGCTGCTGTCCCACAGCCGCTTGGCTACAGGTGTGCACTGCACAGAGTCCGATTCCTGCTGCTCTGTCTTGACACGAGACACCAGGGGCAACGGGGTGCTGCAGGCCGTCCAGCTCGATGTCTGAGCCACAGGGCTCTGGGGCTCGGAAGACGGAGCCTCCTCGGCATGTAGGCCCTGGGAGTCGCAGCTGGGAGAGCTCACCTTGAGGAAGAACTCAGTGCCTTTCTCCATGATCTCCTGGATCTGCAGGAAGCCAGCCGTGTACATGAGCAAGAACTGGTCCCCCATATTCATGCTCAGCCGGCCCGTGTAGCAGAAGCTGAGGATTTGTTGGAAGGACTGGGGCTGCACCGCCGCCGGCAGCTCTACCACAGCGCTGCGGCTGCTGTTGAACAGGTCCCGGAAGTAGGAGCTGCTAGCAGCCAGTACGGCCCGGTGGGCCTTGAAGGCATGGCCTTTGACCACCACTGACACGTCACAGTACAGGCCCTGAAGCCGCTGCTCATTCAGGCACTCCAGAATGCTGTTGCCGAAGTTCGGGATCTCCATCTGCAGGGTCTGGGCCATGATGGCAGCTGCGCAGGGGACAGGGGGAAGACAGAGAGATGGGTCAGGTCAGGTGGCATGCTCGCCTGTTCTCAGCAGCATCCAGATGGGGGGTTGCTGGGGCCTTAAGAACTGCAGTTGCCTGGCTGGTGTGGCTCAGGGGTTGTGCGTCAACCTATGAACCAGGAGGTCACATGCCAGGTTCCAGGCTCAATCCTCAGTAGGGGGCACACAGGAAACAGTCAATCAATGATTTTTCTCTTATCAATGATGTTTCTATCCCACTCTCTTGCTGAAATCAATAAGCAATCCTATATAATAAAGCCCTAATATGCAAATTGATCCAACAGAGGACCGTTCACTATGACACACACTGACCACCAGGGGGCAGACGCTCAATGCAGACTCACTGCTGGTGAGCACAGTTTCCGCGGTGGGAGCCTCTCCTGCCTCTGCAGCAGTGCTAAGAACCCCTCGGGGGATGTCCCACTGCCGGCTTCGGACATCCCCTGAGGGCTCCCAGATTGCGAGGGTGCTAGGCTGAGGGACACCCCCCCACCCCCCAATGCATGAATGTTGTGCACCGGGCCTCTAGTATATTAAATAAATAAATAAAAGAATCACACTCCACTCCATCCATTCATTTAGGACAGACTGTCAAATCACCCATATCAGTTACAGGACAGGGTGGCTACATGCCCTTTCTTGCACACAAGGGGGAAAGGCAAACTTACACACAGGTGCTTAAATATAAAATGAGTTAATACAGTAAGCATAAGGCATCTCTAGTGTTCCACGCATAGGGTTACTCTGAAGGGCACTGGCATAGAAACTTCCAGAGTGTAGTCACCCCATTTTCCCAGTGCTGACCACATGACACTCAACCACTATTAGTTGAATGACTAAATGACAAGAACCTCTGAACTGCATAAGAATACCACTAGTTATCAGGGAAATTAAAATTAAAACCCAAACCGCAACAAGACACTATTTCACACCCACTAGGTCGGATAGAAGAAAAAAGACATGTGCTCTCACGGATGAGAAGTTGGAACCTCCTCTACTGCTGGTGGAGATGCAAAGAGGTGCAGCTGCTGTGGAAAAGCACCTGGCAGGTCCTCAAATGGGGTAAGCACGTAGGTGCCATATGGCCCAGAAATTCCATTCCTCACAATTATGCCCAAGAGCAGTGAAAACGTATATCCACAGAAAAAACTGTGAATATTCACAGCAGCACAATCCAATCCACAAGTGCCCAAAGGGGCAAACAATCCAAATGTCCATTAAGTGATGAATGGATAAACAAAATGTGGCACATCCATACAGTGGAATGTTATTCAGCCAAAAAAGGGAACAAACCAGTACAACTGGTGGTCCACGGACCACTGACTTAGACGAAACGGAAAACATCACGCTAAATGCAAGAAGCCAGACAAAAGGACCACGTATCATATGATCCCATTTACAGGAAATGTCCAGGACAGGTAAATCCACAGAGACAGAAAGCAGTTCTAGCCAGTTTGGCTCAGTGGAGAGTCTTGGGCTTGGACCAAAAGGTCCCAGGTTTGATTCCAGTCAAGGACACATACCTTGGTTGCAGGTTCCTACCTAGCCTTGGCCCCGGTTGGGGCGCAGAGGCAATCAATTGATGTGTTTCTCTCACATCCTTATTTCTGTCTTTCCCTCTCTCTTCCACTCTGGAAAAATATCCTCAAGTGAGGGTTAACAACAAAACAGACAGAAAGCAGATTAGTGATTGTCAGGGGGATGGGAAATTTGGGAATGAGCAAATACAGGGTGCCATGTTGTGATGTGTAAGAAACATATATTTGCTCATTCAGATGACCAAAATATGTATATCATACACTGGGTCTTCATCTGTAATTCCTGCCTCACAGCTTTAGCAACACTTGGAATTTCCTAGGTGCTGAGTAGCCTTTTGTTTTATTAGGGAGGTGACTTTTGGAAGCACCTTCAGATGGAAGCTGGTTGCTAAAGGACCCACATGTGATTAGAGGGGTGGAACTTTCAGTCCCCCCATCTCTGGGGAGGGGAGAGAGAGGGAGCCAGTGATGCAACTGGTCAGTCTATTTACGGAGATCAGGAAGAGGGCATGGAAGCATGGGATCTCTCCCACTCACCTGGCCCTATGCAGCTCTTCCATCCGGCTGTTCCTGAGTTATATCCTTTTACAAGACACCAGTGATCTAGTTAAGTGACATGTTTCTCTGAATTCTGTGAGCAGCTCTTAAGAAAATAATTGAGCAAAAAGAGCAGTTTCTGTGGCCAGTCAGCAGAAGCATAGTAGCCCTGGCTTGGGACTGGTGTCAGAAGTGTGTTGGCGGGCAGTCTTGCAGACCTGAGCCTGTGCACTCTGAAGCAGTTTCCGGGTAATGTCAGGATGGCACTGAATTTTCGGGCACTTTGTTTGGTGTCTGAGAATTGTTTGTTGGTGTGGGGAAGCCCAACCTCTATACCCCAAATGGAATTATTTGAGTCCAAGAACCCAATTTACAGGGTTTCTTCTTGACCTCATGAAAAATGTTCTAAAATTATGATGGATGTGTAACTCTGACTACACTAAAAAGCACAGGACTGCACACTTTAAATGGGTAAACTATATGGTATGTGCACCTCTATAAAAATGACACCATATTCTGGGCAGAACTGGGGATGAGACTTGCCAGGTACATTCCACGGGTCTTTTGAATTTTTTTAACCCAGTGAATGTATTGCTATTCGCAACATTAAACAATATTTTTAAATAAAATATGTAAAATCAGCCCTGACCTGTTTGGCTCAGTGGATAGAGCGTCGGCCTGCGGACTCAGGGGTCCCAGGTTTGATTCCAGTCAAGGGCACGTATCTTGGTTGCGGGCACATCCCCAGTGGGAGGTGTGCAGGAGGCAGCTGGTTGATGTTTCTCTCTCACTGATGTTTCTAACTCTCTATCCCTCTCCTTTCCTCTCTGTAAAAAATCAGTAAAATATATTTTTAAAAAATATGTAAAATCATACCACACATTTAATTTATGCAAATTAACCCTAAAGTGTTGGGATAGGAAAGAAATGCAAATTTAAGGAGCTGCCTTGTGATCTTGCTCATGGAAGTTCAACCCCTACCCTGATCAGTGGGGAGACCACAGGGGTTGGGGGCCAGGGACTTCTAAAAAGTGCACTTCTGAGCCAGAGCCTGTTCCCTCAGTTATATTCTAACCCAAGAGAGCTGGTCACATGGGAAGGGCATGTCCCATACTCTAGGGCAGGTGTGGAGGACTGTTTTCCTGCCAAGAGCCATTTGGATATTTGTGGAACATCATTCTCAGGCCATACAAGATCATCAACTTAAAAATGAGCCCGCTATATTTGGTCAAGCATTAATTAACTCAACCCCAATGCCTTGGCAGGGCCAGACCAAATGATTTCATGGGTCTTACCTGGCCTGGCTGGCTGTTCCCACCCCTGTTCTAGGGGCAGTCATAAAAGGCCACTGAAGGGTGATGTGGCTTTAAAAAGTGCCTCCAGGTGTAAGAGTATCCCCTGCAACTCTCGAGTGGTCCTGAATAAGCAGGGTAGGGAAAAGAAGAGACGCCCCAAGCAGAGAGGCTTGTAAGAAGGATGAAGAGAAATGATAAAAACAGACTGCGGGCAAAGGCGCTGGGGCAGGAACTGGCGAGAGCCCCCAGTTAGTGTTCCCTGTTTCCCTAGTTAGCTTTCGCAGCTAACATTCATTAGCAAGTCCATTCTGACCTGCCTCCATGGGCTGAGCACTGGGACACAGTGAGACTTGGGCTCTATCTTTAACACTGAGTTCACTCTGAAAAGGCTGCCTAGAGAATAAAAGCAGCCACAGACCCATGGGCTCAGAGATACACTTTGGGGCCAGGTTGAGTACTGGTTCCAGAACTGACTCACTCCTGGGATCAGGGGCTCCCAACTTCTATTTCTCCATTTGTAAATAGATGATAAGGCCAACATGGTTCTATAAACTCAATCTGAACTCATTGAGTTGCTTTATCTGGCAGAAGTGGAGGGAGATGCAGTGGACCTGCATGAGCTCCCCGAATCCTGTTATTAAACCTCTGGAAAGGATTTCATATTCCCAATACTCAGCTTGGAAAATGGAGGTCACGTGGCAGTTCAGGACTGCTCCGAAGTCAACGGTGAGTAAGTGGTAGGGACAAGATTCAAACCAGGTCTGCCCGGACACTGCAATCTGTGATTTCCCTAGGCTGTGCCCTCCTCATTGTCATAAAAAATCACTTAGGGCAATTAGAGGAGGGAGGCAGAGACAGGAAATCCCATTAGAAAGACATGCACCTTTCCTGAGCTCAAACAGTGCTGGATGGCCAGTAGCTGGCCCTGTGTGAGGAGGTAGGGAAACCGAGGCACCAAATGGAGGTAAAGGAGAAATCCATTCAGATGAGCCCCGACCCCCCTTTTCTCAGGCTGCCGAACAGAAACTGCTCTGAGTATCGGGGCTCAAGTGACCAAGGCCAAGGTGTCCGAAGGAGCAAGTGGCTCCCGGCCCCTGGAAAGATGCTTCAGACCCCCAGCTTGGAAGGCTCACACCCCAAGAGGGAGGACCAAGGCAGGACAGGCGAGCCAGAAAGTCAGAGGCACAGACTTAGGTTCTGATGCCAACCACACTACTCTTTAGCTGTGTGGCCTCAGGCCAGCTCCTCACCTCTCTGTGCCTGCTGTTCACCTGTGGAATGGGGCTGCAAGGAAGGTTCTCACAGAGTTCACTGTCTAGTGGGGAGACACAGGGAGAGATTTAATTACAGCTGGAGTGAATGCTACTTAGTAGTCACCCTTGGTGGCAAGGCGCTGGGGTAGGAGAAGGAGCACAGAGAGCCACAACTGTCTCGGGCAGGAAGGAGGCCAGTGTGGCTGGAGGGCAGCAAAGGCGACAGGAGGAGCCTTGGCCTAATGAGGACGAGTGTCTTTTGAGTGAGTAGTGGGAAGCTCAGAGCAAAGGAGACTAAGGCCCAGACCAACTCTGGAGAATTCCGAGCAGCAGTACGGAGACCAGAACACAGAACACAGGACAAAATACACGGGTGGTGGCGGCAGGGAAGGAGAGAGGATGGTCAGATTCAGGAGTGGGAGGGAAAGGAGGGAAGGTCAAGATGGGCCCAGCCTTCTCTTTGTGAACCCCCAGTCCCCATGCCAACCTTGGGGTGGGTGGGTGGGGGGGGCACAGGAGTCCTCTCATTCCACACAGCAGCAGTCACTGGCTCTGGACAGTTCCAATGCCCTGGAATCAGGGGCAGCATTTTAAGAGCTGTCTGTATCGTTCCTTCTCCAAGGAGACTGTCTAAAATAAACACGAGGGCAGCATTCTGGCCAGATCCATTCATGATCAGCAAATCAGAGCAGAGGCAAACGTGTTCAAGATGGAGGGAGGCAGACACAGAGCACCAGCAGGAATCGATGAGTCCAGTTTGCGACAGGGCTGCTGATGGGGGTTACAGGCAGGGCAAGGGAGGGCTGCAGGGATACTGCTGTGGATGCTTCTGGGGCTGCAGGGGCCATTCTGAGGGATCCCCCTAACTGTACCTGGTGGGCCAGGCCCCACTGAGAGCCCCCTTTATGGGTGGGGACCATATCTCAGCCTGGCATCAGTCCAAGCAGCCAGAATTTAGGCCCCGACTCCTCCCTGGGAACTGGTGCAGCTCAGCAACAGGAGTGCAGACAGAACAGAAACGCAGGGAGGAATCTCCCAATATCCTGGCTGAACCCCAACCTCAGAGTGCAGCACCCACGGCTTCTAAGCTTTAGATTAGCAAGTGGGGGAGGGAGCACAACATGGCAATTAGCGCAAGTGGCTCAACGAATCAGTGCACAGGTCTTGGCAGGTCTGTGGGCTGCAGAGATCTGGTGTGACCTTGCTGCCCTTGCAAGGAACAGGTCGGTGGAGGGAAGGCTTTAAAGGGCTTGAGATCAGTGAGGGGCCAGAGGGGACCCCTGAGACCTACCCTGGGGCTCCCTTCCCAATTCAGTCTGCTGGGCTCAGAAGTCCCTCACTTGCACTGGCCCTGTGAGGGAAGGGCCACAGAGCCATGATGAGCTCCGAGAAGAAACGGGTGTAAAGCAGCTGGTGCCTGGCCCAGGTCACCTGCTGGCTGGAAAGTGGTGAGATGGAGCCAGGGGTCATGGTCTCCAAAGCACCCAATAATTTTGTCCCCACCAAGCTGAGCCCCTCACCCCAACCTATCTCAGGCCCCAGCCCACTGCATTGCTCCCCTTCTCTTGCCACTGCCCACATCTTCCTCCCCTACCCCTACCCTGGGGGGTTCTAGAGAGGAAAACCCTCTCTATACTCCCTGCCCCCCAGCTCCTATGCTCACCTCTGAGAACACAAAATCCCACTGGACTATAAACTCCCCAAGGGTGGAAAACTGTATTTTAATCCTCTCTCCTTACAACTTGGCATAAATAGTGGAGACAGAGGTGGACACACGGCACCAAGGATATTGTTCTCCCCAAGCGAGCACACAAGGGGAAGGCCATGTCAACCGACCAGAACCTGACCGTGCAGCCATCTTGGACTTCCAGCCCCCCAAAACTGTGAGAAAACAAGTGTATGTTGTTTAAGTCTCCTCATCTATGGTATTTTGTTATGGCTGCCTGAGCTGAGACAGACTGGAAACACCATCTACTCACCTACAACGCTCCAATGGAAGCCCTGGCCTGGACCGCCCCGTGGGTGCTGGATTTGCACATGACTCAGATGCCAAGTCAATGTGCCGATAACTGAGCTCCTGTCCCCTCAAGCCTGCTCTCATCGTAGCTCACCGGAAAGTTCCCCACTGAGGTCAACACTCTAGACCCCACGGAGGGGAGGGGCAGCTCTCAGCCCCACACGAAGAGCCGAGAATCCTCCCAGCATTGCTAGTCCTGGTCCCAGACTTGAGGTCTCCCAGTGATATGTGAGGCCATAGCAGGTCTCACTGGGATGTGAGGCTCTGACCTCCCACGAGTTACTCAACAAATATTTGCCTGGCACCACCCTGGGCCAGGAAGTGTCCAGGAGCCTGGTGTGGCGGGAGACATGGTCATTCCTGCAGAATCACAGTCAATGTGCTGCATGCAGGGGACTCTTATCTTGCCCAGAAGAGCTGAGATCTGGGGGCAGGGAGTGGCAATCCACTGAGGCAGTGGTGGGCTGGGGTCTGACCCTCAAGGCACAGGGAAGGCACACAGAGCCTTGAGGGAGAAGCAGATGTGGTTTTTCCAGAAAGTGAAGGAAGGTGAAGGCTGGCACTAGGCCCCGTCCTCTGCCACAGGCAGAACTGGTGTCCCCCACCCTAACCCCCACTGTGCCTATACTTGGAGTCAGGATCTGTAGGAGAAAATTAAACAAGGTTACAGACATGGGGCCCTAACTCAGTAAGACTGGTGTCCCATAAGAGATGTTTTTCTCTCCAAGCACACACACAAAGGAAAGCCATGTGAGCACACCAGAACCCAACTAGAACCTGACCCTGTGGCCATCTTGGACTTCCAGTGCCCGGAACTGTGAGAAAGTGTCTGCTTAAGCCTCCCCATCTACGGTATTTCGTTATGGCTGCCTGAAATAGGCTTCAAACACAACTCTACTCCCCACAACTCTGCCAAGGAGCCCCTGGCCTGGACCTCCCCGTGAGTGCTGGATTTGCACAGACCTCAGATGCCAACTCAATGTGCCTACAACTGAGCTCCCATCCCCCAAGCCTGCTCTGGCCGCAGCGCTCACTGGAAAGTTCCCCACTCAGGCCAAGCCCTTAGATCCCCCCTGGACTCCTGCAAAACCAGTTTTCACCATCTGTGTCCAGAGTAATACCACCAGGGCCCCTACAATGCATATGGGGGCCCAACCTGCTTTTGAGCCTTCTAGAAGGCTGTCCCAAACGGCCGCAGCTCTTCATACCCTCCCAGCCACTAATCTCAAATCCCACAGACAGACGCTGTTCCGATCCCAATTCCTTCCGTCGCTTTTCCCGTTTGGTTTTCCATCCCTGACACTTCCCACCATCTAGCAAATGTGCTCTTGGTTTTTTGTCAGCTCCACTGGGGCAGGGCGTTGGCCTGTTTCCGGCTGCTTTGTCCTCTGCCCCTAGAACCTGCTGGGCACACAGTGGGGGTTCAATAGTTGTCTGAGGAACAAATGGGATAAATAATTATTCCCATTAATTCCAACCTGGTTCCCTCTTCCCAGTTCACAACAATGAGACTGAAACAGGAGTGGGACTCGAAAGGGGTCTCTGCGGCTGGGCTCAATGTAAGTGAATATGAGCAACTGCGCACACTGCCGCCAGATGGAAACCAGGATCGCATGATCCGGGCTGGCCTCGGGTGCAGGAGGCTCAAACGGAACCACTTGTGTGGCTGCTGATTCTCGGGAGCGTGAACTGCCATCTCTTCGGGAAGGGAGCTCCAAGTTCTCCAGCCAGCAGCGGCTGGCGGGTGGGGGGACTGACCTGTGCTTTCCCCGGGAAGCTCTGAGTCGCCCACTGATATGTGAACGACTCAATTAAGGGAAACCAAGTCCAAGTGTAAGAAGGAACAAAGGCTCCTGGAAAGCCCCAGGATCCTTTCCCCAGCTCAGCAGGAGGTGGCCAGACCCAGCCATAGCCAGGAGTGAACCCAGAGCCACTGGGACCCTCTGAGGGGCCCAAATTAGACAGCTCAGGCAAACGTTTGTCAGGGAAGCACAACGTGCTGTCTGACTGTACAGACCCCACTGTCTGGCATCTGTGCACATTTAACTCACTTCTTTTTCCCTGAAAAGCAGCCACTAGACCCATGGTGGGGGACAGGATTTGCAATAGTAGCTGGCATTCACATTTGTCCCTACTGTGCACCAGGACCCAGAGAGGGCTCAGAGCGGGTGCTTCAAGTATTCCCCTCGCTAGTTCTGGGGGAGGAAAGAAATTTTTTTGTCATTTACAGATTAGCCAGAATCACCCAGGCAGTCTGACTCCTGTCTGAGAATCAGGAGGTTTTTTGACGCCGGCCGGCCAGGCTCATCCTCTGCATGGTCCTGTGGTTCCCCACAGCAGGCAGCTGTGACTACACTGATTTCAGGGATAGGAAAACTGGGGCTCAGGGAAGCCAGCACGGGGGAAGGGAAGCAAGGGCAAGCCAAGGCCAGAGCCAGGCTCTTTATCCTTGCTGGGCATGTCCTCTGCAGAAATGGGATCTGCTGCCCATCTGGGGACCCCCCATCCAGGGTCTCAGGTGCCCTCCGAGGGCCAGGTGGGGTGCTGTTCTGTTTCCTCAGCTCTTCTCCACTCTTCCTTCCTTCAATGCCACCTCCGGGGATCAGCAGTTTAGGCTGCAGCCTCTCCAACTTCCCATTTCTCCTGACAGCCCTGGGCAATCTAGCCTCCGCCTGCAGCAACTCCAGATCCCAGCAGTAGCCCAGCCCCCCTTCCGCTCTGACCACAAGCCCTCCTTCTGAGCTGCAGCCTACTCCCAGGATATAGTCACACCCAGAACACAAGAGCAGAGGCCATGCAAAAGCCCTGAGGTGCTGCTGCTCCAACACAAAGGAGGCTGGTGGGGCTGAGGGCTTATTGAAATGCACTTGGACACCACACAGGGCTTGGCAGGGCCTGAGAATGGAGTCTTATTATTATTTTGCTAGGCTCAAATATCCCTCACAGAGCTTCCTGCTTAGCATTACACTGCCCTTTCTCTTCACTTCCAGGAACAATTATCTGTTTTAGTGCTCGCCCCACCATCAGTCTTCCCAACTATAAAAGGGGTCAATAGCAGCAGTAGCAACTTCCAAGGCTGTTTCAAGGATTAAACCAACAAAATAACCCACCACGCAGTCAGCGCCCAGTAATGCCAGCTGTTACTAGCCGTGTCCCCTTCTGGCCATCCACCTACCCCTTGCCGGACGGACTATACTCGCCCTGACAGTAACAGAGACATCTTACGCCTTTCACCATCTCCCAAACCTTGTGTGATTTCCTAACAGGCGGTGCACACCGGGGGCTCCCCTGGTGCGTGGCAGCACCACCTGATCACACCCAGACAGTTAGGTCCCCTGTAACCCTCACCAGTTGGCCACAGCCCTGCAGCTCTCGAGAACAGCGCCATGGTGGGCTACCCTATGCACTACATGGTGCTGAACGGCACCTCTTGCGACCACTAGCGCAGCGGTTCTCAACCTGTGGGCCGCGACCCCTTTCACAGGGGCCGCCTAAGACCATCCTGCATATTGGATATTTACATGACGATTCATAACAGTAGCAACATTGCACTTATGAAGCAGCAACGAAAATAATTTTATGGTTGGGTCACCACATGAGGAACTGTACTTAAAGGGCCAGAAGGGTGAGAACCACTGCCCTAGAGGCTGGTAGCACTGCTAAATCAACTGTGACAATAAAAGTGTCATATTTCCCAAGTCTCCCCCGAGGGGCAGAACGGCCCCTGGTGGAGAATCACTGAGATAGATGTGCCTGCTGGTCCCACTTTATCAGATGAGGAAACAAGGACTCCGAGGTCAAGACTTTTGCCGGAGGGTTTCAAGGCCAAGCCAGGTGGTGCAGGGTAGTGCTAACGCTCCACCACAGCATGTTACTTCATCCGGACCCACCCTGTGCTTCAGTCGTGACAGTCACGGTCCTCACAGAACACCGTGGGCCTCTGAGGACGCCGAGACCTTCACCGAGGAGGCAGCAGGGAAGAAGGGACAATGACCACAACCAGGCACTGGACACAAGACACCTGCCCAGTTTCTACCTCGTGGCCTCTGTGGTTCAAAGGGCTCTCCCGGGAGAGAGAGGGGATGCCACTCTCCTGAGAGGGGACCCAGGATCAGAGGGAGGAAGGTGGGTCTGCTTGCCCATGGGAGGCATGAGAAAATTCAAAATGTGCAAAAGCACGCAGAGCAGGTGGGCACCCAGGAAAGTGGTCAGGGGTCATGAGGACGAGAGAGGACCCAACAGAGGCCCCTGGAAAGCCCCACAATCCTTTACCCAGCTCACCTCCATGCCTTCGAGACCAGGCAGCTCAGCATCGTCTCAAATGGCGTAATCCCCACCTCAGCTGCCATGCCACCTTCTCCAGCAGGAGCTTTGGCAGCGGCACTGATGACCTCCCAGTCGGACCTCCCACACCAAACCCCAGTCCTCCATGTTGACCCCAACGATGAGCCCAGCAAAGCCAATCAGAGCTCTCACTTTCTCACAAACTTGCTCCAGAACCTACTGGGGCTGCCCAACGCCTGGCCCTGGCCACGGCCTGGATGCAGGCCAAGGGGGTCTGCTGTGATGGGGAGATCTTGTAAATGGGACTAAGGGTCTGTCTGTGCATTAGGGTCACCCCTTGCGCCTTCCCTCATGAAGATATTCAGAGCACTTGGCAGGAGCCTGGCTCATGCTTAATGAAGACTCTCAATGGCTGTCCATCTGCCTGGAACATTGGTCCCTCCTTGCCCCAGCCAACCCCCCGCCCCCACCCCACCCCCTGGGCTGATTATTATTATTTTTTAAAAATATATATTTTATTGATTTTTTACATAGAGGAAGAGAGAGGGATAGAGAGTTAGAAACATCGATCAGTTGCCTCCTGCACACCCCATACGGGGATGTGCCCGCAACCAAGGTACATGCCTCCGACTGAAATCGAACCTGGGACCCTTGAGTCCGCAGACCGACGCTCTATCCACTGAGCCAAACCGGTCAAGGCTCGGATCTCCCAAAGTCTTCCCTGACCATCCCACCTAAAGCTCTTCTTGCCCCCGCCCCACAGCATTCACTCGTTTCCCCTCGTCTAAGTTCACGGACGCAGGCCTAGCAGGAACACTCTCGGTCACTTGTTTGTTGGGTCACCTTCACTAGAATAAAAGGTGCTAAGAGGCCCTAGGACCTGCTGCTCAGGGCTGCTCCCCCAGTCCCTCGCCGAGGGTTGGCATGCTAGCAAGATAAAACTGCCCATGGCCGCCGTTCACCACCCCACCCCGATTATGGCCTCCTCTGGCGCCCTAAGTCTGTGCACCCCAAGTGCTCACAGAAAAGCAGTTAGTTACTAAACGTGCCTGCTACAGCTCCAGGTGCAGGCTCAAACCCACCACCCACTTCTCTGCCACCAAAGCCAACTGAGACCAATCTCTGCCCCTGTTCCAGCTGCGTGAGTCAAGGTCACCGCCCTGTCCTCCGTACCCAGCCCAGAGCCCTGCCAAGGCCCAAGGGGGCCCCAGCCTCGGCCCAACCAGGCAGGGGAAAGGCCTCTTTACCTGGGGCTGCTGGCCCAGTTGCCACCCCTCCCAGAACCAGGAGGCACAAGATGGGAGGAGGCCAGGGCCCAAATAGAAGGCAGTTCTAGGAAGGATGGGGATCCTGGAGGAAGGGAAGGAACGAGGGTGACAACCCATCATTAAACCCAGACCTGGCTGATACCAGCGAGGTATCGACCCAGCGGCCTGTAGCTTCTGCTTCAGGTGCTAGGCTCCCAGGTCAGGGCTCTGAGGACACACCGGTAACAGCTTCACACTTAGCGCCCAGAAAAGGAACGAAAGCTGGGGTGGTCCGACCCGGGACCAGAGCGGGGAAAAGGACGAACCAGGAAAGCAAAGCAAAATTCAGCGCCACGGCCCAGCCCCATCCTCATCCTCATCCTCCCCCTGGCAGTCCCTGACTCCATCGCCTCTAACCTCTTGGCTCCCACATGGGGAATGGGGGGTGAGAAAGGCTTGGTGTCTGAGCAGGCTTTCGCTTTCCCAACCCCCTGGGACACCATGAAAACTGGACGAAAGGGTACTGACCCACCCCTCGGGATGGCAAGAGGAAAGAATTTCTGAGGAGGAATCTGGAAGATTGGGGAGCTCCTGCAGTCATGACCCTCAAGGGCCAGCTTGGGGGATTATGGGCTTGGGCTCTAGTCACGTGACCTGGGGTAGGCCACCCCACGGCCTAAGCTGACCTGGTGATGGTGAGCAATGAATGAGCTCATCCGACCAGCATGGGCCTGGTCCCGACCTCACCCTGGAAGCAGAGCCCCCGGGGTCAGTAACCCCAAGGGCCTGGGCTACGGGTGCCCGGACCTGGACTCCCTTTTTTGGTGGCGGTACCCCATCCTAAACCTCCAAGACACAACGAGCAAAACTTTCTACACTCACCTCCCAGTTCACCTTCAGGGGGCGAGTGCCTGGGAAGCCACCGTATAAGAGGGTGGTTGAGGGTCCATCCTCTGGGTTTGAGCCTCAAGGCTCCGGTGGGGAGAGATTCTAGGAACCTCAGATGCTCAGGGCAGGGCACTGAGGCTGCCGCTCTGCAGGTGTACGGAGCGGGGGTGCGCAAGGGCCACCCCCACGGTAAACAAGATGCCCGAGCTAGGTGTTCCCAAGCTGCCCACACCGACACGCACCTGGCGGGCTAGCACCTTGGGACAGCCCGCAGCGGCTTGCCCCGAGGGGGGGTCGGGGACCCAGAGCCGGACGGGAGTGGCGTGTGCGTGTGTGTGTGTGTGGGGGGGGGAAGAGCCCCTCCATTCGGCCCAGAGCCAACTCCTGGCCAGGAAAGGGGGTGCCTCAGCACTAGTTCCCCGGACCTGCCTCCACCTCCCCACTAGCCGGGCCCCGAAGCTCCGCCTCCCTTCCCCCCGCGACTCCCCAAACTCCCGCAGCAGCTCCACAACTTACCTGACGTCCCCGGGACCGGGCCTCTCCCCCTCTCCATCGCTCCAGCCTCACTCCAGGTGACTCCGCCGGCACCTCCGGGCCCTCCGCAGCGCCCGCTCCCCGCAACCCCCATTCCGAGTCGCCCCGCCCACGCCCACCAGGCCCCACTTCCTGGGCCGCTCCTCGGCGGACCCCCAGCCTGTAACCTGACCCCCCAACCCCCGCCCGCGAGCGTACCTGCGAGCCCGGCCACGCCCCGACCCCCGCGGGCCCTTTCCCTCCGGCGGCGCCGCCCTCCCCTCCGCCCCGCACTCAGCCGGCCCCCGAGCCC